>QEWY01000177.1:2344015-2404811 GCA_006503575.1 Baylisascaris schroederi | reverse complement strand
GGGAGGACTCTTCATACAAGTAACGGCTTCAGCAGAAACAACGAACATATTGTGTTTGAAAGCGACACAAAACAACAGCAAGTGAGCTACGTATAATGCACTCCCTCATGCACCTAAGGCCTCATATCATAGGCAAAGGGCGAGCTTTCCCTCAATTTTACCTAAGAAACAATACAAGCAATGGCGTGGAAAGCACCTTCTATCGCCTTGAATGGCGTCAGTGAGAAGACCCTAAATCAGCAAAACTTATAAAGTTAGTTTACAAGAAATTGAATTCTTTCCCTCTGCTACGTGCACACATCTGTCCCACGACTCTTTCACATATGACATATTTCACCCTTCCCTTCCTCGCGTCACACACGTACGGCATATCCTTTATTTCTTGTTTATCAAAATTTTGACTCTTATAAGCTCCTTACTAATAAACTGGAAAAACGAAAAACCTGTTTCCCATAGTAACTTATACCAGTGACAACTAAACACCTCAGCAATTTTCAGAGCAAAATACGCTGGAGTTTTGAAAATGTTTGCATTCTTTTCTTGAAACATGCCAACACTGACACCTCTGCTTTCCCAATCAACGTCCAGGTTAAAAAAAAGATGCAAATGAAGCAGAAAGCGGAGAAGAAGGATTATCAACATCCAAGAACCTGTGGCGGAACTGCCTTTATAGACGAAACTTTCATCGAGATTATTGATGTAAAATTCCGCAACCAGAACTCGCAAAGGCGATGAAATTCTGGTGCACCTCTAATGCCCACAAAGCAAGGGTACTTTTTATTGGACAAGAACAACTGGTAGAAATGACAGTTTTCAAAGAACATGAAACAAAAGATGAAAATCAGTAAGTATTTTTATTAGAGTAAATAACTGGGGAACAGCATTCTGTTGATGGACAGGGTGTTTCTACGGGAAGAAGATCGTAAAACTGTGTCCCTTAAGGCGAGGGTCAGTTGCGAGGAAATGACCCAAAACAGCTAGTCTAGATAATCGCTAGACGGCATCGTTGAAGCAGCAAATATGCTGTAGTAGTGTGTTCACAAAGTAACTGCTTAAACAACATTAAGGTAACCCAAACCTGAGTGACAATAAAAAATAAATATACAAATCAGAAAACGAAAACTCCGAAACATGTAAACAAGCGATTTCAAGGTTGTAGGTATATATATGAAACATATCCACCAATAAACACTTTCTGCCACAAACAACATTCCCTCTCCTCGAGAAATACCATGCAAAGGTTAACCTTTTTCCTACAGAAACACGCTTGGCCACTAGCGCATATCCCCTAGTATCATTCTCGCAATCTCTCTGTTCCAAGCATTTTTGATTTATCCCCTCCCGTCCCATGTCTACACACAACCTCTCCCCATCTTTGTCGCCACGTTCCTGCCACCTTAAATGCTATTACAGTTCTTTCAAATACCTGCTCAATACCTGCTATTACAGTTCTTTCAAATGGCGGGGGTCTTTCAGGCAGTCTCATTCTAATTTCTGCGATCACCATCTTCCCCGTCCCAGAAAAAGGATCGTTTAAAGCAGTCGCACGCTGCAAACCACCGTTCGCATAGCGGCGATATCGTCAACGCGATCAACGATTACATTTTGCCACAGGCTAGTTTGCTCTCATGAAAATTACGCACACAACATAACGACTCGAAAATCTGCCGCTCTTTTGTTTGTGAACAACTTAACAAATCTGTCAGCATTCAACGGAAGCCACTGGTGTTTGAGTGAGCATGTTATGCTCTAAAGGTTTTTATTAGTTTTGTAAGTAAAGCATGATTACTAAAATGGAGCAACAAGCGTGAACACCCAGTAAAGATTTATTCTCTTCCTTCATAGAAATATAATCAACTATGCACCCACATTTACTGTATGAAATACACGGAATATGGCCAGCAGCTTTGCTATACTTCGATAAGCTGCAAAAAACGAAAGAAAAATATGAAATAAAGAAGCTGCAAAATAAAGAAACAATTTGGGAAAGAAGTACTCACATCACAATTCTAGAACGCCCATTACTCGCGGTAAACCGCTCAGCTTGTCTTCATTTTGAGAGGAGCCTACTTTCCTCGTTTCGATTCGATTTTTGCAATTAAATAGAACGGCTTCTACTGCAATTCAGATTTTTTTTTTGAACCCAGCTACCAAGAATCCAAAGGATAGGGAAGGAGACGACTATAAAGTCCCGATTTTTAAATCCGGCTCTATTCCAAACTCGAGTGGCTAAGAGCTAGAGAAACTTGTATTTTTCTTCAGAAACGCTTCATTTCATCAACTTGAATATAAGAAATACTTTCACACTGCCCTGAGGTTCATTAGATGCCCTTTAAAATTTTCTACCACTACCTCCTTCAGAGAACTGCACAAACTAACCTCAACCGCCATCGTTCGACTTTTAGTGATCAGTTCCCTTTAAAATTCGAAAATATGAGTTCAAATAAAAACCAGAAGTTTTAATGCGGTTGCTCGAGTTTCACCTCTCTTACTCTTTCCCATAACATGCCACGTTTTTGGGACCGACACTGACTAACAACGCCCGTCCTCAAACATCGATATCCCCGCGTATTGCGAAGCAAGAGAAATCCCCACAAATTAACACCGCATGCAAGTGTTGCCTAAACTGCACTTAACATTTTCAAGATCACCCATTACGAAGGTGAGCCTTAATCGCTTCACACCATCAACACATGCCAGCTTCAGTCACCTAAATAACCCTTCCTCCTTCCATACACAGGCACTAATCCGTTCCGTAACAATGCCTAAAAAAGGGGTAGGGACCGAAACTAGAATCAATTCATTCATTTGCATATAAGCGCTTAAAACATCACAGGAAATTAACTGCGTGAGCCCGAGCACTGCTCAGAAAAAATCATCAGCAAGCCGATGACAAAAATAACAATGCGCGTTATTACTCTCTTTAATCCTTTTCTTTCTACAACTAGAAAATACGAAATACGCGAGAATGATTATGTATATGTACAAATACGACCCTGCAAAACAACACCGTGGAACTTTTTCTCAGCCTTCCACAACTCTTGCTACCTAAATTTTCTCTCTTTCTGAAGATTATGAATCTAGCCAAAGAATCGATTTCTTAAACGATTTCATTCCCGAAATAGAAAGCGCTATAATAGAAAGCACCAACAGCACTGCCCTCAATTTACACTCAAAATTGTAATCATAATATTGCAAGAATAAAGTGGCCCTTACCAACATGTTCTCACATCACCGCTGAAATAAAAACAACGACATATCACCGGTCGAAACTAACACGTAACCGACGTTACGCTACACAGCAAACAGCCACAAAATGCTCTACAGTTAGCACATATTAATCCCACCATCCCACAACGCCAAAACGTACTGAACGTAACCCTTTTCGATTAGATTTAGGCACCGCCGGATAAAAATAAAACATCCACAATATGCACAAAACATGACAGTAGCCAAATAATTGTATACGAGTGCTTGATATAAGAACCGGAAAGCCGCAAACCTGTGACGCTGCAGTGAGGATACACAAAATATAATCATCCCCATATCGACTAATCCATTCGACTATAGGAAGAAAAGTCAACACTGGTGAACTCTGCTGGCCAAAAAGGAAGAACAGGAAATGAAATCACTCTGCCCACTGGCCGACGCAGTAGACAGCGAAAAAAACGTCGATATGAACTCGTCATTACATCCGCTCAACAAACATACTCTAAGCAGAAAATAAAAAAAAAAAAGAGACAAAATCAGCCGGTCCAGCACATATCGAGAAAAAAAAGCAAAACTAAACATGCAGAATGATGTTCGCGAGGTGCGTGGACACCGAAAGTACAGGATGATGCTCAAAAAATACGTGATGTAGGCACTCTCCTCGGACGTGGGACTCATAAACCCTAAATCTTTGAGCAGAGCTTGTAATAACAGAAGGGAGGAGGTAATAAATGCAAAGCAGCCTAGTACGAGTATTCACTGAATTATATATCCCACCACTCCCTCTCCCCCCTCCCCTATTCTCTATGAAACAAAAAACAGCTGGGAATTCTCAACTCCGCAACACTAAACAGCGTCGCGGATATTTTCAGATTGCGTTGCAAAATATAATCTTGCCGTTTCCCAAAGTTATGGGCCCTATCCTTAATTAAGATGCAGGGCTCGAAGCGAAGCACGATCGCTATTAGCAGTTCTCAAACCGGTTCATATCACATAAGAACGAATACTTATCTCAGCGCGGTAGTGCCGTGAGCCAAAGTGATTCTGTGCGAGAATCAACGAGCCAACCAGCCGTACGGGGATCAGGCTACTTTCTTGGTGAGAATCGCGGCTTCTGAGGCATCTCTGTGAATGAAAGTAGCTCGTAATGCTGCTGCGACTCCTTTTCCAATTCGATGTTTAACGCCTCTAGATCACCTTTCTGCGAAAACAGCATTCGGATGTCGGTGTGCACGTAGAGACGGCCGCGTCTATCGGTCGCCAACCTCAAACAACATTCATCCTAGAGAAATCAACGGTTTGCGGTCGCGTAAAACTTGCTTTCTGCAGCAAAGTAGAAAAACAGTCACGTTTGTAACTACACTATATGCGCAATTTATCCATTCGGTCAGGTCTTGATTCGTAAAAAGTGGACTTCGAAATCGGTTATGTGCAGACCTTAGATCCGCCTCTTATATTTCTTCTCGCTCGAAATTTTTTGGTCGTTTCTTTCGCTGAAACTATCGAGATGATGCAAAAAGAATTTCCAGGTAGAAAGTTATGTTTGCAGTTGATTTGATAAACATGAGGTGCCCCTGCTTCTGGACACTTGCGCCTGCGGTCGATGTGAACGGCAGAATTGAAATTGGAAAGTGCGCAAAACATACGCCCTTTAAATCATTGCGCATTATAACAAACCTATTTAAGCAGTGTTTGATGCAACAACCAAAAAACAATTAAGCAATGACTCAAATCATCCCGGCAGTACGTTTACGACATTGTTGATGAAACAGCAAATGCGTGTTATCTATTCATGAGGATCGACAAGCATATTTCTGCTCCCTGATAATCCAAATTCTATGACACCACCAACGAGAAGCTGATACTACTTCTAACGAAACCTTCTGATTATACACTATGTACAGGCAATACATACGTACGTCACACTCAAAGTTTTACAACTTTCTAGGAAAGCGCTACAAGTGGTCTTAAAAAAAAGCGGTCCTTTGTTGTGCAGAAACTATGGTTATGTCCTCTTACCTAAGGTTACAATCGTGATACTGATTGGGTGATCCCTTCTAGCAATTTGGTGAAGTACAACACATATGCTGCTGAAATGAACAGCAGTCACACAGACAAGCAGAAAACCATAAACTTGGCAGTGAACAAAAAATTGCTAATATAGAGAGAATTAGATACCTGATGTGAATTAAATATCTGAGCCATGAGCGTTGTGCACTCTCGACGGGGCAATCGGATGGCATGAAAAAGGTGCGCTGCCTCAAGAATGTCTGCGAAGAAGGTGGCATCTCACTGACATCGAATCGCACCACAAACACACGCACGACTGTCCCTTGTGGGTTAAACAGTGTCTGAAATCAATCGCTTTCAGCAGTCACCAATAATTTTTCTCCTCATTAAAATTTGCCAAATTCCCCTTTCATAAGTCAGATTCTACTTTGGTTATCAAGTATTGCTTTCATGCAAGAAATAAATTGTTCTCAAAAGGAATTTGATGTGTCTTTAGTTACACATCTGAAAACTAACAGCAAGGCTCGATCCAAAATCTTTTTTCTTAGATTTAAAGGTCGAGTCGATATCTGTTACGACAATGAAACTGCCAACTTTGAAAGTCGATATACAATCGTCCTTGACCCTCTTTTTTTTTTACTTCGAAGGTTATCTACACAAGCACTCGTTGTACATGAAAATGCCAAATACTTCAATTTTCTTCATTTTTCACCAGTGACATTTTCTACAGGTGGTCATTTCGTTTAGGCACGCTCGTTAACTTCCTGCCCTATGTATGTATAGCGAGAACATCGCATCACATCAGACATTTTACATGACATTTGTGCAAAACAGTTGCATTTACGCAGAATGTCTGTGAAGAATCGTGTTTCCAGTAAGAAACGGCTCAGCAGCAGCAAGACTATCAAAAGTGAAACACGACCGATGGTATAAGTTAAACACAGGACATCAAACTCTCTTATGTCTTAACGTATTCCGGCTTCTGATTTACATAGATGTTTCCACGTGAAATCACCATTGCCAAAACATCGTACTAACAAATCTGCTGCGCTATAATTTCATTCATACCATCAGTCACAGAACTGCTACGTATCATTACATATATCTTTTATAAATTCTTCTAGAAAAAATTCCGAATTAGCAACCATACTAACCGCTTGAAATGTTCCCTTCTTCGGAATGTGATAACCTTTTCGACCAAATTGCTCCAGCGAACAGTGTCCCTGCAAGATGAATTACTGAAAAACACATTTATAGATTAGTAGAAAGTGACTGCAACAGAGAACATATCTAGGCTTGGGCAGAGTTTAAGGTTTTTAATGAAACGATCGATAACAGTGGATGAATTTACAGAAAAACACCAGAAGAAAACCAAGATCGGTATGGAGCCCAAAACTGAAAAAAAAAACTGGAAAATAAAGAGGAGGACTTTCTTTGATGCCAACAAGCTATACTGCCAGGGGCTCCCGTTGATCGAATATGTTGATGCAGTCAGCAGCAATGCGAAACGCTTACGAGATAAGGTGAAGGGGCATCGTCGTCCGATAGATTGAAGAAGAAAGTTGTCACTGGCAATGTGACGTGCGGGGCGCAAAATGTACCGCTCGCGGCTGCAACAGCGTCCATTTATCGAAACGCGTCCAACTATTACTTTAACTCTCGCTATCCATTACGTGTAAAAATGGGATTCTCAATTACTCCCCCCCTCCCCCCCCCTAGCCCCCTCTGCCCCCATCTCCCGCACGCGAACAAGTATCAACAGCAGAATTGAAGGCAAATTCTGCGACTGAAGATACATTCTTACTATTTGGTTAACGCTTGGCGCAGTATCCAGCCTCAATGTAACTGAACTTAAAACGTTTTGGCTGAGCATTTCGCGCTGGCAAAAAAGCATCCGAAACAGAAGCATACAACCGAATAGCGACATTCAAGCATATCAAAACAGCAGTAAAACCTGAATGCATGAACGTCAACTGCATCCCCTCTTCTCCTTCGTTACAGCTAAAAACTTTGCAGCTATTAATAATCTTAACATCTCTCAGGACTCATACGCACTGCCACAAATCTGGACAATCGATCAGAGTTCCATAAACAAGAATCAAATGCACAAAACACAGCAATGTTTCACAACCACAGTTTCAGAAGATAATTGGGACCGAATAGCGAAGGGAAATCGGTGGTGCCATCAGCACCATTTAACAAAGATGGAAATAAGAGGAAAGACGAATACTGTGCTTTCGTAATAGGATGTAAGAGCGGATAGAAAGGCTACGAATCTGAGCACTAACTGAAAAACTATGACGACTGAAATACAAGAAAACACGCTTGGAAATGAACATGTGTGACTCAATTTGCAAAACTAAAAAAAAAAATTAAAGCGGTCCGCTTCATATTAAAACTAATACAAAATTTACTGTTCTAACAGCATGCCTAGCTAAGCGCTCTCCCGTCATATAAAAAGCGTCTCATACGACACAACGCAATTTATTGCTCTCTTTGTTTTGGTTTCTATAAAGTATTTCAATGTGTTCGAATTCATTGCTCGGTATTACGTCTGAGCATTCAAATTCAGAAATGCGACCATGTTGCAGTAATTCCACCTCTCATACTTCCACACTCGAAAACTGTGAAACGTGGCACCGATAAGGACACTCTGAAGGTGGATCTGCAGCAAAGCCAAAACGTATCTCTCTCCGGATCCGACTCCGGGCTTAGTAGTCAAACTAACTTTTTTCCAGCAGCACGACGCCTCTTACGCATCGTAGTGCTGAACTTTCAGATTCTCCTGATTTATACGCTTTGCAAAAAAACTGACTATGGGTTAAGACGGGCTTTCGGTTGCGAGCAAAACCCCAGATTCAACTGGTGAACATGTGGTGATCGATCAGACTTGATCCCAGATAAGCTCAAGCCTGGCGAATTATCTGGCGAAGGACAACACACAGCTCAACTATTACCACACAGTCATGGACTAAATCCCAAGCTTCAAAACTGAGACCTGATAAGGGTGGACCTAGGGAGCTTCAAATGCAAAGACATGAGAAAGACTCCAGTAGCTATGGATTCCTATGCCATTTTGTTAATTTTTGAAAGATCGGACGATAAATCCAGCGGTTGAAACATGAGAGGATCGAAAGATGATCTGAGTCGGCAGCTCAATCGAACCTCCCCATCTCCATCATATTAGAAGCAGTAAGGTTACCTACCTATTTGAAGACGAAAACCGTCGAGTGCAGCTAGAGGTTCCAGACGTCCGTTAAGTGCACTTTCCTCAAAATTGCAAAGCAGCCCGCTGCTTGTCGGCGCACTCCTCGCAGTGCACACTCTTTCGTTGTCACTTGCCCCACTATCCTCATCGCCGATAGTCGTGCTGAAATGATCGTACGAGTCAAGCTCAATTGAAAACTGTTCACAGCGAAATCGAAAGAACGGTTAGAAAGCACCACAACACAGCATCGTCATCGTGGAAGGCATCGTCGTGCTTTCCACAAAAAATAGCACTCGAGGCCTCTATCCTGGAAATTTCGATATTAACTCCATAACTGCTACACACGATTCGAGTAGAACTCCGAAGTAGATGCAGCATTGTCAAAGTTCTGTTTGCCCAAAACAGTTATCAACGAAAGCGGCACAAGAAGCAGCAATACACACGCAACAATACTACCATACTTCGTTGGTGTATAGTTGCGCTTCAGTTAGGTAAACGCTTCGAATCAAACAATGAGACACCTGTTTAAGCAACCATGGAGTAGAACACTACCTGGAAAAAAGTGACATGGAAAAGAATGGAAACAACCTGCAAAAAAGATAAAAATAGCTTTGAGCGGGTGCCAAAGCATTCGACGTCCTCCGATCGCCCTATTTCATTCCCTCTTGCGATCAACAAATAATGGCGAATTTGCTGTGTGAGGAAATGTTCGCCAACGACGCAGTCATTTAGGATATTTCTTCCATTATGTTCCATTCACAAACCCATTTCTAAGAGCAGAAGACAGGAGACGAATAAGCCCACAAGATGACTGAGGACTGTTACGAGACCATATAGGTTCCTTCTCACTCACGCTGTACCTCTTGTTTCGATTTCCGAGATGTTCTAATTTGATGACACAGTTAACGCACCACATGACTGACCCGTGCAAATTTCGATGCACATGAACTTTTATGAAAGCACTATAAAAAAGACACAGACCAAGACTGCAGACAAATATAGAAGGAATCTGACGAGTGAACGGCTTCTTTACGGTTGAGTTAACACAATTGGTTACAATAGAAAGATGGAAACGTAGAATAATTAGAGAGAGCAATGAATTACCTCTGCACGGTGTGACATGTCCTTTCTGCGAAACTCCTCTCGTTGCGCGTCAGTGGTGCAGGACTCGAATTGAGTGGCAACCCAGTCGTTTTTGAAAAAGTGACAGGTGCCGAACACAAACGGAACGCAGCTGCAATTTCACTTCGACGAGGCAACGATTCGCGCCTTGATCCCAACGAACACGGTGTCGCTTCCAGGGGAGAAATCGACGAAGAAGTCGCGAAAAAGTCTGCCAAGCTTTCCACATCAGCTGGACCAACCAACATCCGCTTCTCGCTCATCAAAATCTTCCTGCTGCCTTCTTAAGCAGATGAAATTAATTGGTTGTCTTGTATAATAAGCTTGACTAAAGTTCATGAAAATCTTCTTTTAAAAATTTGCAATTAAAAGCATAAATAGAATAAGAAAATTATGTTAACTGATACATAGCAACAGTGAGGCAAAACAGCAACAAAGTGAGATTCCTTAAAAGCAGTCAAGAAGAAGAACGGAACCGATGCAGTGAGCACCCGGTTCCGAATACGAACCACTGTATGGCTATTGCACTCGCCAGCTGAAAAAAATAGGGAGGTGGCATCATAGTAGCGAGTGCAGGCTGTAAATTAAGAAGGTGGCGAACTCGATCCTTCCTTGCGCAGGAATCACTTCTTCGTAAAAATACTGGTTCCGAAGCGAAAAGAAATTACAGTTTCTAGGCATTAGTTCCTTCCCTTTCTGTTCGCATTATCCGAGATAACAAGGGATAACGCAAGCAGTGCTCAAAGTCACTGATTTGAAAGCCCTATAACACATCGTCTTTCTCTGCAACCATGCCATAAAGTGAAGGATAATCGATCTCGAGATATTAAAGGTGCTACAACTTCCGGAACTTTGAGAAGCAATTTTTAGGAAACATCTAGCATAGTTAGATCCTCGGACTTCTGTGATTGTTACGGAAGCTACTGAAACCAGAGAAGTTCAATGAAGAAATATTTTCCTTTAGATACTGGTCACCAAACTTTGAACACAGCATCGAGCATCAAAAACAGGATGTGATGATTCCCGATCCAGACGCAATTTTTTAAGTATAGGCGTATTTAGGTTCGAAATTCTTACTCATTATCCACTTCAGAAAGCGACTTTTACGTCACCTTCTGCACACCCGCCACATTTCTATTTGCCAATTCTTACTCTTATGAAAGAAGGGTGTGCACATGGATCCTGATTTGCTCATTTCTGCATTGTTTCCCATTTACTTCATTACTGTTTCAAATTCAGGAATCTTTCACCTTGCATAAAACTGCCTCCCTTCCTCCACTGTACTCCGTCGCGTAAGCATTAGATGGCGCATGTTTCTTCGAGGGGCTGGTATTTTTCGTCGACATCGATCAACTGCTCCAGTAATTAGCGCTGTCAAGGAAAGTTAATCGATAGTCACCGAGCTACCCCTCCAAACGACCACTGAACTGACTGACCTGACTGACCAGAAAACCGGTACCCGCCGACTTTACGGAGCTTTATTCATTGGCAACAGAAAAAATTTTTGCGGTCATCAACACTAAGAAGGATATGACACCGAAAGGTATGCGCGAGGAGATATAGCATTCCAAAATCACGAACTGTGGAATTGATTGGTAGTGAACTCAAAACTCGCTCGACTGCCGTCACAAAAGAAAATACTTTCACCTCAAGACAATGGCATCTGGAGTTGCCTCAATGTAGAATGGAATTCTCGAGGCATTATTTTTTGCATGCTTAAACAGTATCAAATCAAGACCCTCACTGGCTGATTGTGATGCAATGCTCTTGTATCCATATCCAAAAACAACTTTGCTGCGCTCTCAATCATATACTAACGTCTAACTATCCAATGCTCCATAACCTTCTCTCTGTTGTCAAACAAATAGCCGATGAGTGCAATTACTGTAAATAAATTACAGTATCTTTTATTTGACAGCACGCCGGAAAAAACAGAAAACAAACAATTTCTCGAAATTCNAAAATCCCCCCCCCCCCCCCCCCAAAAAAAAAACTCATTTTCAATATCGCGGCCTTTGAATAAAAAAGTGTACCGGTTTGGGCATAAGTAATGAGGATAAATAAGCACATCACTAAGGAATCGCAAAATTCGTTTTTTAAATACCCCGTTCCTTCTTTTGAAGTGGAATGATTGAGTCGATATCACGATTAATCGCGTTTCACTTCAGCATAAATGGGATAAAAATGAAATATTATGCACTCCGCAACGATGCGGTAATGGCTCAATGCGATGCACGGAGAACAGCAAGCACACAAATTGCTGCGATCAATGCGTCAGTATAAATTTAGCAAAATGCCTGAACAAGATTTTTTTAAGGTTTCTTCGTGCTTAGAGACTGCAGATTACTGAATGACTCCAAGCAATTTAACCTATTTTATCACCAATTATTCTACTCAACGCTATATTTTGCTACGATCCAGTTTCAGAGGGCCATGCATAAAGATTTTTGCAAAAATTTATTCCATCGCCTTCGCAAACAGACGAATTTTCTACTCGGAGGTGTGCCACACATCATACGAGCAAAACTAACGGAATAGTCCAGTAATATAAGCAATAAAAAAACTGAACGACAAAAGAGATGGGAAGAAGCTTGAGCAACTTGCAAAGAAAATCCCATCGTTTTCGCATGTGGCAAAACTGGCCGCTCGCTTGATAACTACTGCCAAATCAACAACAGAAAGACAATGCTTCTAACAGCTTGATGTATTCACCAACTAGCTTCTGGACAACCAGTTTTAGACAAAAGGGGATATAATCCCAACTCATTGCCGCAGCAACTGCCATAATTAAGCGTTTAATTAAACGACGGTTATTAATAAGCAACGTTTTCTGCACCACTTCAAACACTGTTCAGCATTTCCTCTCCAGTTCATACATATTCATCCCCACAATAAAACGGTTAAATAGCAACTGTTTAGTGCAGCTCCATTAGCCAACAACTAGGAACGGACATGGGACTGAATTGCACTTATTTGTTAGAGCAACAGGCAGGTTGCCTCTACGCCTTACAATAATGATTCGAGTAAACACCACTGCAAACCAAAAAGATGTTTTCTTCAAGGGAGAAGAAAAAACGAATGAGGACTATGATAGACCACAGCATTGATAAAGTATGAATAAATTCGCAGTCAGTATGACGAAACCAACATGGTCGTCTGAAGTCAAACACTTTCTGCCTATTTTGCTAAGCATTTTAAAAATGAAATATCTTTCCTGGCCACTGGCAATCTAAGTGCTTAATAATGAAAAGACCCACGTTTAATTGCAGAATTTGCTTCATGAGGTGCATCTAGAACACCGCTGCTAGAAGCATTAGACAGCTCCCGCTCGGAGGGCGCACGCTTCTTCGGGGGTCCCTCCAGATGCTCAGTGGCACCTGCACAATGCACATGTTTGTTTCGAGAGGTGCGACGCCGAAATGCACACTGAGGACCGGACTCATCGGCACTAGAGCAGCTCGTCGGTGTGCTGTTGTGTATGCACAGATTTGCATGCCTCTCTTCATCGGCGCTCTCGTCATCGTTATTGAACATCAACTCGCGCATATTTTTGAAGCGATCATCGTCAGGCGAAATGAAAAACTGTGGTGTTCCTGGGCCAGAGCTTGGCGAATTGAACGAATGCGAAGAAAGCGACGAAGACATCGATCCACTCGGCAAAAGCCATTCATCGCTTCCACACCTGTAAATTAATGCTTCGAGCCGAGGTGTATCGTTCTTGCAAACGCTCACGGAGATACGATGCTGCATGAGCTGTTTGCGGAGGCATTTACCCATTTCTTAGCCCACTAAAAACTGCTTTAGTTCCGATATAAACCAGGCAACTGGGCAAAACTCAACATTAGAACGAAACCAACAAATTTCGTTAGTCAACGGGCAACCATCGAATATAAACGTGCCTCACATCTCCTTACAGAGAGAACACCAGACTGATTTGACGTTATTGACCTGTGTGCAATGTTTGCCTTAGAGGTTACCAATCTCAAACACGCGCAATAGGATAAACATTTATCCTTGCTTCTTGCTGTTAGTAAAAACAGCCGGAAAGTGACGAAGGACTATAACCTTCAAAGTAGACGTAAGGGAGAAGAAAAGTAGAAGAGCAGTGACAATGAATTGTCTGGGAGTACAACGAGGATGAAGATATGACGAGTAGAGACGAAGATGAGCTCACCGGAATTCGCTGAACGGTGTGCAGGGTGTCAGCTCAGGAGGCGAATCCCGTTTACGCCATTTCACATTCACTGAGAGGCATGAGCTAACGCCGCATCGTGCCAACGGGAACGAATGTGTCTCGCACAGATCCTCTCCATCCACATCGAACGCCGTCGCCTCATTCAAACACAGCCTACAAGCATGCAGTACGTGCATGATAGCAATGCAACAGCGCAATAGATGATGAACAAACTTCACAAGTTTTCCCTAACAATCAAGTATTCATGCAGCTGCACTCTATCGCGAACCTTCACTTCTACAAACTTCAAAATATGCTGCAGCAACACGCGTCACAGAACGTCAGAGCAACTGCAACCCTATTGAACTGCCACAGGATCTAGGCGGTGTGAAATATGCGTACTGGAATCCCCCTCTCCCGTAACAACAGATTATCACACGACTGGAAAATGTCTTTTGGTGACATGATTCTACTGCTCCTCGGTTTCTCTTCGAATACTTATGCTTGGAACATCACCCTCTTTTATTGCATACAACGTCAACATTCTACAATTACTTTTAGCAGCCTACCAAAAATTCATTCCCATATTCAATAATACTGAATCAGATTTTTTGAACAGTTTGACAAAATCTTCAACCAAAAAACTAGCTTCCGGATCGAGCTCACCACTGACGTGATAGAACTTGAGCATAGAAGAGGAACGTAACGACCACATGAAGATGCACACCAATCGCAAAAACAAAAATTACTGTTCTATTCCATAAGGTCTATTTGTCAATAGTTATCTACCAATTTTTCAAAATTTTTCGTTATAAAAAACTAATATTGCTTAATGCGATTTGACGCGGTAATTTGAAAAACTCAATTGAAAACATAGAAAGATTTTTATGAATTCTTTTGCAAAGAATATGATGGGTCGAATGGGTGAGTGATTAAAAAAAAAAGAACAAAGAAAGAACAACAAACAAACAAACAACACAAGTCGTAACGTCTTTTGTGGACTGCAGGACTCCGATAAAACCTAAAGATTTTCAAGAAATCACCAAACTGCGATGCTAAATGAATCAACTGCCATCCAGAAAATTTATGAATCCAGTGGCCTCGCCGGGAACGTTCAAAAAAACTTTCTACTAACCAATGAAAACTGCTGTCATAATCAACACAGGGTCAGGTTTTTATATGCTTATCTTTTTGCGAAACAGTCCAGACGGAAACAACACAAGTTCAATTCTTTCTGCGACATAAGTTAGCATTTGAAAAGAGAGCTGCAATGGCCCCTGACGCAATGCCGAGACGAAACCGACTTCGCATTTCAACGAAATAACTGCCATTAATAATCCCGTTAACACTCATTTAAATATCGCATCATGAGCCCTTCCTCATTCTGCCCACTAAACGAATGAGACCGCTTACCCGTCCACTGAAATCGAGGAATGAAACTCCCTAAAATCGGAGAATACATACATATAATAGCTGCATTCACTTTTGAGGGAAGGGGAGAGGGGAAAAGAAATATGTGATGAAGGGATATGGAATGAAACACTGACTAATTGTATCCCCTTACATGCAGTGGAACAAGATGTGTTAAAGTAGTTTCGAATTTCGGCATTCAGCAAAGTCTTCTGATTGTCGACGGAATTCGACGAGGGACGAAGGAAAGAGGTGGGCAGATTCTAATCCATTTCTCAAAAAAGAGAAATTAAAAAGGCACTTCTCAGCCGACCTTGCAGCACCTTCCAACAAAACCTCTACTCGAAGCAAAGGAGTCAAACCTGTAGGCGCAAGTTGTGCCGTTAGCTAATTTGCCGCCGTTGTTCGTTATCCACGAATTCAGCTGCGAAAAATGAAGATGCGAACGCACAGCGTTCTTAAGAAAGAGCACTTCGAGAGCCTGAAATAAAAGAATCATGCTCTATGAAAACAGCTTTGTTGAAGGTGATTTCTGCCACTGATGGACACTCCCGCGGCGCAAGTACCACAGACCGACCAAAAACAATCTTATAAAGTTCGTGGGACATGAAAGGGATCACATCACAATTAGTCAAGGAGGAAGAGGGCAACGTGAGAAAGGTCAAGCACGATAAGGCTGCACTTTTTAGGGGTTTTGCACAGTTTCAAATGCTGAAGTTGATTTAAGAGTCTTTTTCGAGTATTACCAGTCGCCTCAGCATCTTAACGGATTATTTATATTCCCCATCTCCTATGAGGTGATGTGCGGATGAAAGGGCCTGCTGATCTCATACACGCTCTAGACAACCGAAATTCATATAGTTGGTTTCTCGGATGAGGTGATGTCAATGTAATCGCAGAATGTACTATGCCAAAGCATAATACCTGCCTTGGAAAACAATCGCTTTCATTGCGGTAAAATATTTGTAAAAACTATAAGTGCAGTGTTTTTCCCATCTCGCACGCCCGTGTACAAGATTTTTCTAACCTCTTGGTGCAAGATAGATGAATGCTTGTTTTGAGAACCCCGCCGGTTAGATCTCTTTAAATTATCTATTAGTGTTATCTGCTGGTAGTGTCGAAGCTTATTTGAATTGTTTTTCTTGTTGCGTTGCCCGCACAAAATTGCCGGCCAACCAAAGCTGCAGAACAAAATTGTCACTCATACAGGTCAAAACTATAAGAATGTGGGTAAAACAAAAGATTTCGGTCTCAGTATTCTTCAACACACTCAATCGCCATATTTTAGGTCGAAGAGCAGAGAAGTGGAACTGTAATTTCCGTGTATAATTTTCTATCGTTTGGCACTCCCGAAATAATTCCGGCCTACTCCACCGCTTCTTCATAACAGATATCACAAAGTGACGAGAAGTTAAATGCCGATCGCTAACTCTCTCCGCCCGTAAAGAATAGATGTAAAAGGGGTCGAAAGCATTACAAAGCAGGTGGAGCAACAACCAAGCACTAAACCACTATGTTTTCCGGTGCACATGAAAAACAAAAACGATAGTATATGGGTATGCGGGCAACGTTTCCAACTTCTGCATCATGGCAATTAAGAGATGAAGGTTCTTTCCTTCTTTCTTTGTGATGAGACTTTTCCATCCTTCTGAACTACTAAAAAATGGTTCCAAGTAGAAAGGAAAGAAACAGTCCAAATATGGAGAAAACCAACCCAATGAATTCTTCAATTTCAACTTCCTTTCCGAAGGGGTTGGCAGGTGAGCATTTGGTCGCTGTACAATGAATACGTGGGCGAAAAGGAAGAAGAGGACACATCAAGACCCCTTAATGTTCCTTCATGTCTTTTATATTGAAAATATTATTCATTCCCTCCCTCGCAAACATTCATTTAGGTTGCATTTCCCTCAGCGATTTCCGAAAGCAGGATGAAAGCCGTTAAAGGAGAGAGGAGGGCGGAAGTTTTAAGCACACAAACCCTCCGCCTCCCTCCTCCGACTACGCCACTCATCACAACAGCACGCTTGCCACACATTCCCGAAATTCAGATTCTACTCACCATATCAGCCGGTCACACTTACAAAAACAAGACAAACAACAAAGCAATCCTGAGCAATGCGCTTAGTAGCCGCTGACAGGCCGTACAACTCCTCGTTCAGGAGTTCGTCTTTTTGGCTGACAACTGCTGAATGCGTTTTTGCAAAGGCAAAGACTTGCAAAAAACACACAAGGACGCGTCGATACACTCCAAGAGTTTTGTAGGCTCCACCACTTCTGTTTTTAGTAAACGAAGAGAAAGAGAAACTACCTACACTCAATTTCTTTTAAAAGACAATAAAAAATCACATAATGAACAATATTTCTGCAATTATAAGCAGAACTGATGACAGGAAAGCTCTTCAACGCAAGCCAACGGGGCGATCACGGTACAAAACCTTTGATATACGGAACCATTTCAGAACATCTGAATAACACTGCTGTTGTAGCTCAACAGGGCCTCTGAAGAACTGCAATAAAAACTCAGAATGCACATTGCACTGAAGTTGTCTGCCCTTTTAAACATTTCACTAAACAACAGCAAGCAACCTTTAACATCCAGCCCTTTAAATTAAAAGCGTAAAAAACCTAAATCAGTCCTGAATGCATAAGTGAACTCCGAAATGTTTCATGCGTAAACGAAAATTGGGGAAGTTACGCATACAGCAGGACTAGATCGATTTCGAGCAACAGCTGGGAAAGAATTAAACAAGCAAAACCTTTTCGTCTTTAGGGCAGTTCGTTCGAAGCGCAATTGTCCATACTTCGACAAGCTGAGCGTTGGCACAGTTTGAATTAACTGCACGTTGACAACGTTCGTGAGCAATGAATGTCTGCACCGATAGTGGAGCCTCCATCGAGATGATACGTTCGGCTTCGAGGAGCACACTCGAGGGCACAGCACCCCCTCGACTCTCCATCACCATCTTCGCCACCTCGACAGCCACGTCCATCGCCGTTGCTGCACACCTTTCCGAATGGATCATCCTGTGGCCTCGACCATGCCAAATGCTGGCAACACTAACGCTCCTGCGCGTTTCACATCCATCACTATGCACAGCACTCATCTTTTAAATAATCTCAACGGTCTCGCATAACACATACGCAATAAACAGGAATAAAACACTGCTAGAAGTATAGCTCAGATTTGCTAAAAACCACTGCTCAAATATATATTCAAGAAAGGCAAATATTAACCATTAGCCTATATAATAAGTATCTATCCACAATCGCCCTCATCTTTTCCCAATAAGTCAGTGCAACTTTCCACATGAAAATCTTGCAGAAGTGAATATGATTACTGTTCATGATATTCTCATTTAACTCAGCTTCACCAAGAAGCACTTTTGCATAAAACTACTTTGGGTAATCTGGAAAAGAAGTCCCCTCTGAGACGTGCATAAACCCGTTATCGCAATCAAATGCGGCGCAGATTCATAACGGTGCAACTTTTGTTGACGACTCCACCGCGTATCGTCTCGCCCCACCGAGAGCAGCATTCTCACTGCCTTTGTGTCTCTTTTGCGCAGCACTGTCTCGATTCACTACGCCTCTCTGCTCTTCGCTCCGCTCGCAGTAACCATTCGCAAAAAAAAAAAAAAAAAAAAACGCATCAGAATTGATAGGATTTGTAATGTAGCAGAACAGAACTTCCGCATCTATTAACATAGGACGGAGTTCGACCTTTAGAAAAAAATGCAGTGTTCAGAGAATTGAGTAAGAAAATGCAAATTCTGCGTGAACACAAGGTTCTGTGGGTGGTTCGATTAGCTCTGATCACCTTGATTCCTGTTCCACTGTGATCGAGTGGATGAAGGGGAATGCTTCACGTGACGAAACCTTCCTCAAACGCCCAAATACGCGCCCCAACCCTAATAGCACATAACGCAGGAATTTGGTCACCTCCGTTATTTCCACTCGACGAAAAAACAGCTACAACAGCTTTGATTGAGGCTATTGGAGATTGTGTAGAAATCACATCATTCAACACTTTCCCCTGGAGAGGATCCACTTGGTCTCGTTGTCTGACGCATGCCCCACCTGCATGTTTTTTACCCGCTCAACGAAATGCATTTCCCTAGTGTTATTCAAAAAAATAAGCATGCAGTATCAGATTTCTACCCAACCAAAAACACCAAAAATCAATTTTATTGACTGCATTTAGCTTTATTTATATAGCAAGTCAACAACACACTTCACTAGAGCGCGATTATGCAAACGACAGTTGGCAGTAAAAAAAACGAAACGAAAGCGGATTCTGATGCATACAGACACTGTTACTCCTTTGCAACCCCCCCCCTAAAAAAAAAAAAGAAACAAACGCCACTTTAAGGAGTTTCAAGAAGCGTTGTATAATCAGACAATAAAAAGGAGTGTAGCCAATCGAAATGCAACTCGACTGCGAAATGTGCAGCGCTGCACTTCACACAACGCTACTCAGCAAAAAGGTGCTAAGCAGTTACGACACGAAAAAAGAACCACAGAAGCGGAGTGATGTTATTTTATAATCCACTATGATTCGTATAAAATGACGGGTATTATACTCATATTTCCCACTCGTGCAACACACAAATTAAATTCCTCTGAATTCTTTCCAATTCGAATAATACCATCACTGCTCATTCTAAAACCTATCACATTCACATTCACATGTGGCGACTATTTTCAACTTTTTTCGCATCTACTTTGGGGTGGATGATGTGGTAATGAACTGAATCCGAGAGAAAACGGATGGCTACTTTGAATTGTTTTCTTATTATTTTCAATTTTATTCCCTGAACATATAAACAATTCGATTACTATTAAAAATCTTTCGATGCCATTATAACGTCGTTGCGTTAAAATTGCTCACCACCCGTACACTAACTCAGATGCAATTAGATGAACTTTGCTAACCCCATTCGACCAAAACTAAATATGTTGGAATCTTTATAAGGGATGTTGTATTGTACGAATTCATCAACTATTGGCTGTCCTAGCTCCCTTCATTTGAGCTCAAGACAGATGAGTGATTGCCAATGACAGCATTGCAGAGGGAACCATAAATCTACATGAGTAAAATCAAAAAAAGCAATACGATCTCTATAAATTACAAATCAATGACCTAACTTGGTGAAATCATTTTTTTAAGTATCGTCGAGTGGGCAGTGCTAATCGTCTTAACCCTCTTCCCTTAGAATTTAGTGGTACATGCAAAGCGCAGATAAAATTCAGTAGGCGCAAGTCTGCTTAGAAAACTTTGTGGAGAAGAGAGCAATGAATAAGAAAAGTATCTAAAGTACGTACCTGCACTTCACATCAATCTGCAAACGGCAAAAAGGTAACAAATAAAAAGCTTCCCTTACCGAATAAATTTAGAGTGGACCTCCTTGTTTCAAAAAAAAAGGAAACTGCGACGAGTCATTTTGAAAACGCAATGCGCACTGCATTATTTGGAACGTACAACGTTTCCTGCATGTTCAAGATAAAAAACGTGCCACTAGCAGCGTCTGACAGCCGGACTGACTGAGTTCACAAATAGGCAATCTCCCACTGAATAGGGAGGAGGGGCGAGGACAACATTGGCCGCAGCCGATTTCCGAACAGATACACGGTTCGTGTCGAAGAAGAAAAAAAATTTTTATCGTAAAAGTAGATATTACACTGTGCCAAGTATGAACAATGAGGAATTGCCAACGGACGGCGGCGGAAAGATAAAAGAAAGGAAAACGGAACTCAAACTCATCTACTATGGAAGACTCAACAAGCATCGAAGGGAAACGAAAATCACAGAAAAAAAAAATGCCGCTTCCCGAGCAAATTTCGCTAGCCAAGAATTTCGGTTCGTCTGACTGCTTTTACAGCATTATATGATAGTCAGAATTTATGAATGTTTTAAAAAATTTTCAGTTTTTCTGTGGAAAATCTCTATTAGCATAGGATATTCCATATCCTCAATAATTCTTGAACAAATCGAAAAACTATTGCCGCATCGCTGACCTTTTTTCTGTGTGGGCAGCCCGTATGCATTGATAAGCGGAACACTGACACCCCACCAAAACAACACTCTAACGAATCGCTCTTAAGAGAGAGAGAGGGGGAGAGAGAGAGAGAGAGAGAGAGAGAGAGCCATTCAAAAGGGATAAACACACCAATTTATAGTACACATGGGCACTGATAATGACACAAAACACTCACCTGCATAAATAATCTAGCAGTTAATTCAATCACCCGCGATTGCTGTACTTAGTAGTTAATTCTGCAATGAATATTTAGAGAGAGAGAGAGAGAGAGAGCCATTCAAAAGGGATAAACACACCAATTTATAGTACACATGGGCACTGATAATGACACAAAACACTCACCTGCATAAATAATCTAGCAGTTAATTCAATCACCCGCGATTGCTGTACTTAGTAGTTAATTCTGCAATGAATATTTATAAACACAAATGGTACCAATTAAAAAAATTTGAGCTCCGCTACCTGCCCAACAAAATATTTCCTTTGCTTTACATATTCTGCGAGCCGTCTATAAATCGTCACAATAAAAAATGACCTCATTGACAATGCTTTCACAAATGTTTCCCATGTGGAAATGTCACGTGATCAAGATGATTTGCACTTCTCTATTTCCTCCTTTCATGCAAACTATCGCTGAGTATATACCTATTCATTAAGTGTTAACTGTATGCACTTGCCCAGAGCAGATCAACGTTTCTTTTGTGTTTCATTTCGCCATCGAAAACGGTCAGGTGCCTTCTGATGCTTACAAAGTACACTACAGGAATAATGTCGACTTTCCTGCCGCGAAACTACAGTTCCCGCTTCCAATATAAAAACGCCAAATTCTTTTTCATTCAACAACTTACCATTGAGTGAGTTGAATGAGTTAAAATTGAGTCAAGCCTAAACCTCATTCGTACTTGTCGCCACCTCTCCTATCGAATCGTTACTACTTTCCCTATTTCAACTTACTACTGCTTGTGCGCAAAAACATTCGCAATTAGTTTCTTCTTTTTTTTCAGCTGATGTAACCTTTGAGTAATTTTTTCAATTGCGACTTTTCCTTGCCAACTTCAACCTCTCACATCATTCATACATGCCCGCTGCCGCCCCATGCCGTACACCTTCTAGTTGGCGTCGCATTTTTTCACGAATTGTCACCACACTTGGGCTCGCGTATAAATGCGCCGCTGGATTTGTATGAAGTAGCTCCGCACTTCGCATCACATATTTCTAAGCAAACACTACACCGCAATCAAAGGCCGATTATGATCCAACCTTGTGGATCTGCCTTTCATTACCTATATGACAAAACAACGATTCCAGCAAACGACCATTCACCATCGACAAGCAATTATAGAACTGTATGAATTTTACACACATGGATCCCTCTGAAACAAGCGAAGCAGCAACAAACCGAACCACTACCAGACATGCGGCCCCACCGATAGGTGATGTGAAGATATGCAAAACCTGCGTATTCCGCTCAGCAGACCTATCCGTGCAGTGACTTCAAACTGCTCAATCAATGAAGTCAGAATTGCGTAATTTCGCATTAGCCTTCCATACGTCAGCACCACCTCCAGTATTTTTTCGATTTGATTCGCATTCCACAGGGATAAACAACGGTCTGAGACGCCTGTGAAGATGATCGACCCACGGTGGTGTTGGTTGAAAATTTGCATTATTCGAATGCATTATTCAACAGTGATCCATGCCTCCCCGAGCATTGATGCAACCAACCTGCCTCGGCGATAGGATTTCAATAAGTTGAAGATATTTCAGGCATCTTAAATCAGAAAACTTGGGGTCCTAAACCTAAAAAATGCAAAACAGAGAAAATGCAGTAGATTCCGTGGCAAAAAGACGTCGTCCTCCTCCTTCCACTTTGACAGCGGGAACACCATCTCCGTCTCTACATCAAGTTGGTCCCTTTTTCTTACCACCAAAACAATTTCCTATTTCCAGCTTCTTCTTACCCTCTCTTCACATTGACTGGGACCATAGATAAAAAACAATAACCCGCCGGCATTAAGTCTTAGAGAAGACGCGCCTAAACTTTTCACGAACTCAGAATATATCCCACGATTCAGTTTCAGCACACGCAAAAATATACGCGAATCTGCGCATCTGCAATCAAAGTCTTCGTTAGGCGGTAGGGAGCAACCTTTCGTCTTCACTATGAAGATGTGATGCAACGACAGGAAATCCTCTCGTATTACCCACTTTTCCTTCCCCTTCCCTCTCATTATTACTCTCCTATCTGCATCTAGCACAATGCATGGCGCGACACCATGACTTTGAAGAACAAACCACTGGCGCCGTGGAGGGGAGGGGGATGACGCAAACCACTGATACCATGACCTTAAAGAAGGGTAGAAAGGAGAAGTCACGTTACTCTCTGCAATCGTTTGCGGCATTAATGATGTGCTAACATGGCATATCCTACCTCAAGCAACGAGTACAAACAAAGACCACCTCACTACAAGCTGAATCAAGCACCTCACATATCAATTCCCCATTATGCCATTCAGCTAGGCATAGATAGCTTCATTCCCTGCCAACATAGCTTCTATTACTGAAAAGTGAACACAAATTGTCGCAACAGATCGAAAACTGAAACCGAGTGGTATCGAAGCAAGCGGTGCAACATGCTCACTACTGCATAAAAAACATCCTCAATAACTCAGCGGCACATGGTAAACGCCAATCCGCCACGTAGTGTGACCGATTGACATAATGTACCGATAGCACAAGAAGTAAGTGAAAAGGAAAACATTGCACCAGAACAGAGGTGCAGCCGATCTCAACAACGGCTTTTCACGGAGTTGATATATGCAGGAAAATCGCATTAGAAAAGTGTTTATTTCGAAAAGAAAGCACCAAATCAACGAACAAGTGCCAACTCAGTGACGGCATGAAACAAAATGAATGAATGGTTTTCGTACCACTCATGGGAAGAATGTTTGCGTGATGCAAACAACCACAAACGACAGCAACCGCCGAAAAAACATTTTACTTAAGCATATCTTTACAACCCTTAGTGGCACAAAAAATCCTGCTGGCTCATAGTCTAGCCAACCCGACAGCGCGGCTACAGAAAGATCAGATGGAAGAGGGCAATAATGAGAAGGAACCTTCGTCCACCTCCCTTCCCTCGATCTTTCTTGAAAATTGGTAAAATACAGGCGTGCTCCTGAAATTCCTACACCTTTTCTATGGAAGAATGTTATTCACGTTTCTCACTGCAAATTCCGGCTCTCCTTTTTAGAGTGGCGATGGTTTCTTCACGAAGCACATAACCTCAGATTCGTGAATAAAGCAATTGTTTTACGTATCATTCAGCGCCTTTAACTTCGATGAAATGGTGGGGAATGAAGTTGCTTAGGCAGACATGTCGGAACTAACTAACAGCGAAGTATGGACACAATTTCGAGCCACGCTCCTAAGTGTGCAAAGAGGAAGGGAAGCAAATGTAGTCAGCCCACAACGAATAACGCCCATCTAAAGGATGAAAATCGCAGGTGCAATAAGAACCCCAACTGCAGGAAAAAGGAGACCGTGCCAGCCGAAAAGCTTTTCACTGGTTGTGTTCACCGAAGCAACGAACATCAACACACCGATGGCTCAGCTAACGCACCCTATCAGTTCAAATAAACAGCTGCACACAAGCGCAGGCAGCTCTCTCTTCTGTTGCCTCTCAGGCCTTTTTTTTTCTATCAGCGATGCAAAGAATGAGCGGCTGAGCGCAAGATGCGTCGTTTAGTGGCACCCATACGATGCTTTTCCACTTCAAAATTGTGCATCTCCTGTTCGATCATCATCTCAGTTTCCAGATCGCTGCCCGCCTCTCGATGGTCGGCTATCAGATCATACTTCCTCAGCTCCCTCACCTAAAGAATGACTGTTCTTGGAATACCTTCGTGCTCAGAGCATGTTAATTAATGCTTGTTGCGTTATCAGCAGCGAGAAACTTCGTCACTTTAGCACTTTCATTTCTAAAAAAAATAAAAATAAAATGGCAAAGGTCAGAAGGTCACCGCATTTCTGAGTTAGGCTGTTGCAATGTTTCGACAACACAGAGTTGCATATAAACTTGTTAGTAACAAATATTCATAATACACATGTTTAAATTAGTTCTCTGTCAAGAAATCAATGAATACTTTTAATTACCGATATAATACTCAACGAAACAACAACGGCAACCTACTCACCTTATAAAGAATTCACACTACGCCTCATCGCTAACGATGATCGGCTCTAGCTAATCTACGAACAAGCACTTCAACAATATCGCAAACTCAATATCGATACCTTTGTTTTGTGAAATTTTCTTTTGTAGTAAGGAGTGACCAATGTCCACGCATCCTCGATCCCTTTACAGTCGAGCAGCTCCCATCTCCTCGTCCAAGGAGGCGGTCGCATTTTCACCTAAACTTTAACTGCCTTCTTAAAATACTGCTCCATGGAACAACGCATTCTTCAAATCCTAAGCCAAACTGTTAGCAAAGCAATGTGAAAACAGTCATGGCAAGCGCAAAAACCGTGTCCCAAATGAGAAATATAAGACAATGTGGTGTGTGCAGCATGACTGACAAAACTCTCCTGCTACAGAACCTCTACTAGTTTGACTCGGTGAAGACTGAGATACTTCTGAAGCCGATGTTGCCACGCGAAACGATTGAAACAAACCCGTCTTCCTACAGTTTGATTTCGCAGAAACATCATATTCGGTATCAACATGCTCGGAAAGCTTCCCTTGCAACATCTGGCAACGACCCGAGCACCAGTTAGGTCGACCCGGCAACGCATAACGGAGATCATTCTTTTAATTTGAAAATACGTTGAACGCAAACATATTCTATCTCAGCAACGAATGCTGGCTAGCAGATCGCGAAACCTCATGGTCCAAAGCGAAGGCACAGGAGCTGAGGGGCGCTATAAGTGGACAGCATGAAATAGGTGCGAGATGCCCCCATGCGAGCCAGCTCATCCCTCCGGGATTCGGAAACGGAAGCCCTGAATCAGCACTGGTGTATGCTCATGTTTCTACGGAGGCGAAGTTGGGCTCAGCGCATCGAAGATAGGATGAAGTCACACGAGCTCATGAATTTCGGAATCTTGGGAAGGAGGAGGGTGGCGAATTGGAATTAAGGCTGTACGAGCTCCAAAGTGTTATTCAAAAGGGACGTGAGGTCAGAAGTTAAAGTTAGTGGCCCATAAGGGCTCGAGGTTTCATCTTGGGGTGTGGGGTTGCACGAAACCACGGCCCTCTCAGTTCCGATGCAGAAACCCTCCGAAGCAACACATAACTGTGAACGCCAAAACGAACACAAATAAAACATCAAAACTGCTGCAACAACATCTGATCCCGAAACGATTGTTTCTGAACTTTTAATTTCTGCTGGAACAGCAAAATTAACGTAGAAGAGGAAAATATGTGACCAAACGTGGTCTACAATGACACCAATGAGATCCACTGCGCAAAGGGAAAAACGGTATGCGCATACGCCACAAACACGCAGATACAGATGCGCACAAGTGCAGACGCACACAGCAGAAGGAAGTATACACGCGCACATACATATGTGGATATAAACACATATACACACAACAGCACACGCGAGAACATACGCCTATAAACGTGCGAAGAGATGGGCACACAGCACACAGACTGAGCACACAGACTCGCATACGAACGTGCACATACGCACAAACACGCGGACCCACTCACATACACACGCACCGACCCACACATGCGCACAGAAACGCATATACCTTCGTGCAATTACATGCGAACACACACGCATGCAGGGAACACGCAGGTCCCCTCAACGGAAACGCATAAACACGCATGCACACAGACATGCCGTCAAGTTGACAAAGAAAGTGTAACCACCCAACGCAACGCTTTTATGCCGGAAACGGTGAAAAGAAATACATTTGGGGAGAGGAAATTAACGTTTTCACGGATGCCAGAACTACAACATGTCGGTGTTTGCGTTTCCGCAAAAATATTGCAAACGTGACCAACTGACCAACCTTGAGTGGATTAACCGGGATGGGCGCGCCAGCAGGGTGAGCGACAGGTTCCATGTGGAAATCGAAGGTACTATACTCAGGCAGAGCATCAACCAAATAGGTGAGGTCATCGTCAAGGCGCTTTTCCAACTTTATTGTCTCGATCTTCAGGATTGTCGGATTGTAGAGCTCGTACATCACTTCAACACCTGTAGCAATTACTGCTTTGACATTTTCGTACCCTCACTCAATTTTTTTTCAGGCGGAAGTGCCACATCTTTGCCGCTGATTCCTTTATTCAAAGCGCAACTTTCTGCAACGTATGGTCAGGACAGCATAGCCATTTAAACGTCCAGAAATTCTAGGCACGATAACGTGAGACGTTTAAACGCTATACCTTACGTGTATTGGACTCAAAAACATTCCTGGCTAATTTATTTATGCACTCTTTCTGGAGGTATCGCTGAAACATCCGTTCCCTTCGAAGAGTTTCGTTCAAAATTCACTCCATGGCAAAAGCAGTTTGAAAGAAGCACAAAGTTAACAAGAAGATTCAAAAACGATGAAAAAGACCGAAGTGACTTTCGTCCCTTAGGGGCCACTCAAACGCACAAATGAACGGTAAACAGTTCCTGATCCTTTGTTGAGGACGTTTCTGCGTCACATTTATGCACATCTCTCGAAGAAAGAGACGAATGAATGGATAATGTGCAAAACGACTGCCATCAAAAAAATTTTAAATCGAGGAAGCAATGATGCTTCACTTCCGAAGGAAATCGGTAGTGCAGTATTGCGATGGCCAAAGCCACGATGCAAACTATGAGGTTCCTCCAACAATAAACGCAAAACAACGTAAGGTGGTCATCAACAAACACTTAACTCGCAGTTATAACGTGCGCACCCACGGATGCATAACTTCAATCCACATGACATACCTAGCCCTTCAACGACGTTCCTCAGCGTGAATCGGTGGCTCAATCCATTGCGGCTCCTGTTGATGCAGATTCCAAGGAATCTGTTCTGACGGTTACCCATATTCGCATCCGAGCAAGTCACTGCCACTATAGAACCTGCAGGCAAGCACAGCTCAAAAACGAAACACTGAAGATGAACAACGAGCGCCTTCTTAAAACATAGTCATACCTCTCTAAAAAACAACATTATTAAGCGAATAAACATTTAAAGGGAAATATGACACAGCTCGCAGCAGTGTTTTACTCACAAGGGCCTTTCAAAAGGCAGGATTTCAAGCTTAAAATACCTAAAGGAGAAGCGAAATATGCGGCACCTGGGAGAATCTTTCAGCTATGCAGATCATTTTATTGCATTTCATTTCGTTTTTTTTCTATTATTGGTTTTTATTGCTTCAGTTGCTAGATTCGTGCTCTTTTTTAACTGTACACTCTGCTGCAATAATAAATAAGCAAATAAAGTTTTTCATGAACAGAATAACCTGCATGGTATATGCAAATATGTATATATGCAAAGTATATGCAAAACAAGATATAGGCAAAAAAACTGAACATATATGCCCTCAATGAGAATGAAGTGCGAAAATATTTTCCCTTATTTAGTCTCTCGGCTCGACATAAACAACTATTTTACTTTTCCGGTAATATAGTACCTTCCTAAGGGATGCATAATATGTCACATACAAAAAGTGTCTGTTTTACAATTGGATCCAAGAAATTAGACGGAAATCCTCTCACTGATGCTCTAGCATACAAAAGATACAAGGAATGTTCCACATGCGCCTATGGGCCATCATGACAAAGCAAAGCGAAATACACTTTGCACATGGAGGCGCGAAGGGTTACGTATAAAGTGCGCTGTAATGCACTAAAGCACATTAATTGTAAAAACTGATTTCTTTTATATGAGCTTGTAGTGGATGCATATATTGCGACTTCGAGCTTGTTGATGTGAGAAGCAAATTTAGCCTCATAATTTGATAGTCAACGTTGAATATTTATCGCCGACAAGTTTTTGCCAACTCACCTATTTATACAATCTGTGAAATCCAACCAGCTCTGCCACTCCACTTTTTAATTTTCACTTTCGTACGAGATTAGGTTTAATGCAACTCCAATTTATCGCTATAATTTTGGTGAAGAACAGCTTCCACACTTCTTTATCCCTTTAGGTCCTCTATTAAATGATAACAAAAAACTCAAATTTTGCTAGCGAGATAAAACAAGCTCACTAATCGAATTTCCACTTCAAATTCTTTTTTTGCGCAGTAAAAAAAAAGAAGAAATTTGGACTTATATATTTAGAATCCACTTTTTAATGAGATGTCAAAGAAAAACCTTTATTGCTCTGGACGCCTTACAAATGACGTCATAGAGATAATTGGAAAAGGGCAAATTTATTTCCTGCTTCCACTACTTGGATGATTTCCGAGAAGGAAAATTGTCAGAATTTGCAGAAATCAATACGATTAAATCTCGAAATTTAAAAGAAACCATCTCTCTACAGCGTCTAGGAGCTTAGATGAATGAGGCAGATCCCCCTCCCCCCTTCCTTTCCCCATCTCCAACAAGAAATTGCAAAAAATCCCAAACTTTTCTCTAGGCCACAAAGCTTTTGAATTCTGACCGGTTTCTGGATTCGGGAAGCTTACAGGTCATCGTAAATCCTAAGAAAGATGGAAATCCTCAATTAATTAGTTTCGCACTGTCGCCTTTTTCGCTCCATACACTAGAGTTGCGCTGTTGGCTACAGAAGCTCGTGAACCTGCAAGCAATAGGATGTGCAGTTTCCAACTGAAGATGCACTACCGCCTGGCGGTGCCTTCACGATGCCATGTCCTTTTGAGCAGCACAATCCCAGACCCCTCGACATTAGCGTACTTTAAGCTCGACTTTAGCTTCTATTTAGCCCTGGCTTATAAACACGAAAGCCCACTTTCATATTAACGCATTTGTCAGCAGCTGCACACTGCGTCAGCAATATAAACTGATATTAAATCCCTAGAACAATCCTCACATCGAAACATCCGAAATGAGCTTACCAACATAAAATTCGGGGATGTCGATATGCATCCTTCGTTCAAGCATGTCCGCTCTTTCCAACTCTTCTCTCAACGCATTTCGCCGACCCCATATTGGCGTTGGAATAAAGTCTGGATAAATCAACCTGAAACAGCGATATGAAATTTTGTGGAGAGAGAATATAAGCCGACTAAGCTGTACGACCTGTTAAGATAGGTGCTGACAGCCAGCAGGAATATGAAGGGCAATTTTCATTCCTCAAATTAATAAAAGTTATAAGATTAGACAGCGCTAGTGGTGAACAGGAATCTATGGATCTGAGAACTGCAACAGCAGTTTGGTATAGTGCCAGACCAACCCTGTCCATATACTGGTTTTCTTCAAGCCGCAATTTATTTCTGGACTAAAAGATACACAAGGGCTTCTCCTCATTCTTTGTCGGAGAAGAATTTTTTGCGGTCCTCAAATAGACCTATCAAACGTGATTAGGTTTCCCATCAAACCTACCAAGCTGAACACCACAGTGCCATTTTTAGTAACCGACCACAGCCTTCGGTTCGTTCAACAGCAAAAAGCAATATGGATACACGTCTGCAGGAAACAATTCTTAATCGGTACAACTACCTGTTTTCACCGCTTTGTGGTACCTGCCGAGGAACCCTTAGCGAATTTTGCGGCAATCGCACTGCAAATGAAGTGATGATGACTGTTGACTGATCGTTGAAATTTTTAAACCAGATACTGATAGCCGTTTTCTTCAGCTAAATGCCAAGAATCCAAACTCAATTGACTGTCAACAGTCGTAAGCTGATAGTCACTTCCCTAGGTTATGACTAGCAAGCAGATTCCCATCAAGAGTTCCTGTAGCCCTGGACTAGCAAGGAGTGCGGTTTTCTTTCAACAACCAATGAACAGCAAGCAGATGAATTTAGTTCCAGAGCCGCTTCGCCAGTATCCACTGAAGGATAGCAACAGCCAGAAAGCACGCAAAATTTTTTGAAGTAATTATTGTCTCGTTTGTTTCCAAAGTGGTGGCACATTTTTCTCGACGATCGCTACTGTAATACGATGCCCTTCCCTCGCCGAAACGAATCAGAATTGACTATTCAAATTGTAGATAACTTAATTTTGGGGCTCGGAAAGCAACGTCAGAGAAAAAATAAAGAGCATGAGAACACCTGCCTATTTAAGTTTGATGCTAAACATTCTTCAAGACTACAGCACAAATTACCCACGAAGCAAAAACAGAACAAGCACTCGTCCAAACGATAAAAGCAATGTATGATATTTATCGCAATACCATAGCAAAGATACTTATCTCTTTCATTCACTCTCTCTTTCTCCCTCTCATCCACACTCTCTCTGCGCATCGCATCAAACATGACGTTTCATTGGTGGAAGGGTGTAAAAATTTGAGAATTTCGTCAAAACGTACGGAAATTCAGGCATATGTTTAACTGTAGCATCGGAGAGGCGTGGATGCAGCGAACTCCTATCGTTTGCAAGACTTCTTCGTGCCGCCAACTGCAACCAAATACGACGCAAAATGCGACTGCTATGCATGCCTGCAACATCATCTATCCCAACAAAAACACAATTCTTCTTTTCTACTACAAAACCGAAACACCTCCCTCATTCGCTAGCATTGTGAAATACGCAAATATCAGACTGAGGTATTGTGGAACCGACAGAGTATGTTTTGGGATATATAACTGTGAATTTCATTCGATTTAGAAGAGCGAATCCCAACTTGAAATATGCGAACAACAAAACGACAAATATTGATTCTGCAGTGTTCTTTCGATCCTTTAAAAGAGAGAAAATCTAAATCTAATGAGAGAATTCCAAGAAATTCATTTATGTAAATTACCGTGTCACATCCCAAAACATAATATTATCCAATACGCAATACTCACATATCCAACACAATATTCATCGAATGAGCTTTCAGTAACGTGCAAATGGAACATTAAAAAAGTCATAAAGGTCAACGATTTTGTATACACTGGTTGTATAACAACTCGGCGGAAGTGTTCCTATTCCGATTTGCGTCGTGATCCGTTTTGCCATTTTTCGTGAAGGAAAATTCTGATCTATGTTTGTTTTTCACTTTGGTGATATTCGTTTCGAAGACGATGCTAAGAAATGCGCTATTGGATGAATGTTCTTATTATTCCAAAGGATACCTTCTTGATTAATACAGGTATAAACAAGTTATCACTGCAGACAGCCTTTGATGCTAGCCACAGATAAATTATTCAATTTTTTATGTTAATTTTTTTCAGTAAGCAAGAGAGATTTTAGGAAAAAAGTATTGGAGAGTTAGGCGAGTGGAACCGTCGGAGTTTTTTGAAAACATTTAAACAACTGAAAAATTCAATTCCGACTATCTCTTTAGGAAAAGGTGATTGGTTGAAGCAAAGATTTCTGAGTGGATATGAACACTGATGGCAAGGTGATGCCAGAACGTTGTGCATTATAGACTCCAACAGCACATCAAAATTGCGATCAGAGCAAACGATCATGGCAATGAAAACTCAACTTCGCCCCAGCCAGGAACTACTGAGGCTAGACAAACGAACAATGCCAAAAGTTCGAGATTTAAACAACAGAAGCCTTAAGCCGATGACTCGACAATTTATATGGCTTTTTCTCTTAGGTCCTCATTAGCTGTATAGGAAGCTGCTTACTGATTAACACAATGCTATTTTATTTAGAGTTTCGAGCTGCACCCTCAAATGAACATGAGCATCTCAATTTTAGGTACTCACCTGAGGGGTCGTGCTGACCGGCGAAATCGACAGTAGAAGCAGTGCTGAGGGCACGCCTCAAGTGGTGTTGCAGTAAAGTGACCAGTTCGCCTCTTGCACTCACAGATAAAACCTTCACAAATACTATAACAAGAGTGAGATCACATCAGACTGCTGAAATAAGTTAAAGAACGCTGTGCCAAAACAAGGGGCGCATATGCGACGCAATATTCGATCGTGGACGAACGGAGAAGGCTCGCAGCATGCAACAATCACCAATAGCCCACTTACACATCCACTCGCAAACAGTGTTTAACAGGTGTTCCCAACGTGCACTTTGTCGGTTCACTTTCAACCTGTTGAAGTGCATGCACAAACCTCCATCGCCATCTTTTGGTCATCTCAGCGAAGTGATACACCAGGTAAAAGGTGGTGATTTCCGGCAGTTATCACTACAGTAATAAGAATGATGATCACGTTCGCTAAGATGGTGGATGCTCACCAACAAAATATCGTGCAACGGCAACCTTTGATGATTACTCTCATTCATATGGCGATAACCTGGGCTTGAATGAAATTTGAGGAAGCTTCAGTGAGGGTGACCAACACTTTTTTTGCCATTCGTCGCAACCAGGGAAAATTTGTTTCGATTCTGAGATGCGATATTCTTCTTGTATATTAAGCAAAATAACACCAAATGAATTTATGCACTTCAAGCAGCTAAAACTGGTGAGAAAAGAACCGGCAAAGGACTTCTGGAAATACCGTTGAGATCTTTCACCATTAGACGCATTGCCAGCACTTTTGGTTGTGAAAGTGAGCATCAATTTTAAGCGCATACAAATTCCACCAGGATAAGATGCCTCTTTCTCATCCATGAAAAAAAGATAACGCGAAAACAAAGAAGTGAATAAATTAACGAAAAGGGTTTCTCTTCTTTATACGTGGTCACAGTAAGCAGGAATACAGTATATCAATCATCAGCAACAGTACGCTTATTAGGTGACATTCCCGCATAATGGATAGTTCATGAACACACAAACTGAAACCCAATGGACGGCGACTCACTCGTAGACGGACTTCATCTCAACAAAGATTACGAGGCTTGGATAGAACGTTTACCTGTCGAGTAGGCAGGTAAACCTACTATCACAACCCAACAAACCTAGAAATGTGAGCACAACGCTAGAACGTACTCCTCAGCGCTCAAATGCCTGAAAATGCGTTTAGTGCATTTCGTGGACACGAACTGTCTTCATCAGCAAGATCGCTGTATGGAGATGAAGAACTGACATTGAAAAGGTGATTCCCACGCACATTCAACAGTTGCAAAGCTAAGAAAGGTTTACATTAAATATGCTCGGAAGTCGCTGAATCATCAAAACCATAACGACATCATAAGGCATTCACATCAACCACTTCGACAGACCTCTGAAGGGACCGAACTTCAACTCTACACACAGTAAACAAGCACGCTAGCCACCCTTACATATATTAATACAAAACAATGCCTCAACAAAAAAGAGTCAATACTTTTTTCCTGCACCTGGTGAGTTTCACCTTGCTCTACAAGACAACGCTACAATACGGTATTGTATAGCAAACATTCCTTCTTTGACAACAACATATGCCGCCTTGTTGGGTTGCTTTGAAATACACCTGTGAAGAAGTCACTTCTGTCCTACTCACCTTTTGGATGACGAGACCTTTCTTCCTCCATGATTACTTCCCTGCTGAACTCTGTTACTATTCTCCAGTGTTCAAGCTATATGTTTCACCTCTTTGTTGGTTATGTGAAAGGTTTATACCGTAGCTTATCAGCTACTGTAACACTAATATTCTGTAGCAAAATTGCTTTTTGCCACAGTTATTTACAATATAGATGAAACATTTTATGATACAGTAGAGCAACACATCAGGCCCGTTTAACGACAATTTCCAAGGTACAATATTCATAGAATGTGAGGCAAATAATGGAATAAACGCATTGATTTCATTCAATTATAAAGGTTCACTGACGCATTGAAAGTACAGTAAAGCATATTTTAGGTAGTGATCGAAATTACCGCAAAGCCAAAAGTCTCAGCAATACATCTGCTTCTTTGGTACAACATGCCGACCGGTATCAATGGAAGAGGTATATACTACAACAAACGCGAATTTGGAAGGCGCTATAGTCGGGTGCATCTGACATTTGCGTAATACTGAAGTAAATGCAGTGGTAATGAGAGATAGCAGGGCAACTCCAATATGCTTCATGTAGACTTCAGGCAGCAACGTTTTCGTAGGTACCAAGAATAGCAACGTTTTTATAACAAAGTACATAAGATATTACTGATATTATACCTTCTTATTTGTAGTTTTGCAGATCAGAGGATAAAATGCATCAAGAACTATTTTTTGGTGGATGATAGCTTGTGCATCGTCGAATAGATATAATAGTGCAGCGAGATGAGGAATCATTGTTACCAATCACTGAAACGAATTGTGGCATCTACTGCCACTACACGGTGGAGATGCTGCAGTCGGTTGTGACATATGCCGAAAATTCGACTAAAGTCAAAGGCTGTACTGAGTGCTACTAGTATTACTACCAGTCTGCTTACTGTTATTACTTAGCAGCACTACTTACTACTACTGATTAATGCGTTTAATAGTGGATATTAATGCTGGCGGCGGCATTTGCTACTACCAATAGTGGTTACTACCAGTACTAGCATCACTACTCTCATGCAATGTGTTACTGTTATCATTTATATTTACTACGACAATGCTACTTGCAGCTCTTATTATAACTGTCTGTGCCCCAATTACTGCGTATAGCAAAGGTATCTTTTATGAGAAACGGTACTAATAACTGTTTCAGCAGAGGTATATATCACTAGCGGTATTGCCTACTATACTAAGTATTGGATAATAGTTACTGCAAGCGATAACATGTGTTACTCAACACTAAGTGACAAGCAGCACAAGCCAAAGTACTTGAATATAAGCGAAAGAAACTAATCGGAGACCTTAATGGTCAGGCAAGTGATGCTATATAGAACTTTTTACGCACTGCCAATGCCCTTTACCCCTTAAAACTTCCAACTTCTGAGATCAATGCGCAAAAAGAACGAACTATCGCTGAGACAATACAGACTTCCCATAATAGTTTGACTAGCGGAAGTTAAAGAACTCACTTTAAGATATGCAAGCAATGCAATCGAGATTTTTATTCGAATACAATTCAAAAATTCTGACTGCTATGCTCTGACGAACCCTCTGCTTAAGACAACAGAAAAAAGGTGAACAAATCCCGTCAAGCATTTTAACTAAACGAGTAAGCGCTAGTTCTCAAAACCACCGAATTTCATCGCACTATGACACCAGCTGTTAAGCCGCTAGTAAGCCTTGCAGTAGTCGATCCTATCACCTAGATCAAGGTCGAAGAATGCCACAAAGCTGATGGGATAGTCGTCTTTAAAAGGTGTCCTGTTTGGAGCTGGTAACCATGTTGGCAGCTGAAATCGATCAAAGTGAATGATGTTGATAGCCAATTTGGCTAGTTCAAGACGGCAAAAACAACTTAGCGCTAGGCTGTAGTCTTCCAGAGACGACAAAGGTTCGCACCAATTCAGATGCCAAGAAACGCTTTAAAACTTTCTCTCCTCTTTTACTCCAGAACATCAGAGAACCTATTTCAATATTAGATCATAAGAGTAAATAACTGTTCACCTTTCTATTACTTAAGTCCTTTGATAAAGACCGATAAAAAACATGTGGTCAAAGTCTGCCCTCAAAGTCCGAATTCGTCCTCAAATATCTTCATCGACAAAGAAAACAGGCACCTATCAAACACGGAATGTGTCAATCATACAAGCCAATACTATTCACGCTCTACATTCAGCTTTAGCTCACTCGCTACTACACTCACAGATTCTGAAAATTCAACTTGAATCCAGATTTTCGGGACTTCTTACATGAAAACTGCAATCAATGAACCCCTAATCTATTATTCACCACGATCAGTGAGAGCTTTTGAACAGGTTGTTAAGGGCACAACTTATGCTGCTTTGTAATCTAACCCCATAAAACTGTAAATAAACGAGAAAGATGGAGAAGACACCCAAGGAGCATTATCAAGGCACTGTGCCATCCGAGGAAACATCGCAGTTAGTTAGTTCGTTGATATTCTCAGGTTTCATAACGAGCATAAGTTGGTTGCCTTCTGCAAGCAGCTTATCGGCGAACCGGCAAAAATCTTCGACTGGCTCCGGTTGTGATTTTTTTGAGTCGAAATTGAAAAAACCCAACGAACCGACCTCGCGAACAGTAAACCAGTGACGACCATTCAAAAATGGAATAAATCCTTTGGACGGAACGTTGAAGATATAACCAAGCACTTTGCTGCGATCGATGAGCGTCGTGCTACGTCGAGCGTCAAACCAAACGACTCGCAGATGGCGCGTTTCGAGTGCCGCGATCAGCACGTTCACGTCATAGTTACCTGTACCGAACATGCAGCGATGTTTGTTGAACCAATAAGAGTGATCCAGACTCTCAGCAATGCCATCCAAATCGTCCTTTGTGAAAGCATGGCTTTGCATGAGGCTGTTCAGCGCATGCAAAAGGCACAGTTGCATGCGCTGCCTCTCATGATAGAGAACACATTTCGAACCTTCACCGTACGGATCACTGCTCATTCTCGCTCCGCGCAACCTTAAATATTTACGCTATGCCAACATGCTAGGGAATACATAACAAGCTGGATGTAACTAGAGCTGCAGTCAGCGAAGGGAGTTTCCGGTACCCAGCATGTTACGAAGACACCTTGCTGGGTAATATTCGATCCCACTCGCTCCTCCTTGTTCTCCCCTACACCATTCACTTTGACACTTCGCTATTTTTCAAAACCCTTTCTCCTGCTTCACTTGTCGAATTCTGAAAAATCTACCTTCCAAATGCTCAACTGGTGGCGTTCACAAGTCCCGTTCACTTCCGCCTCTTTCCCGCACCTTATTACCGATCCCAAGATTAAATTAATAACGAGATAATGTTGTTTTTTTACTTGAGCACAGATAAATTACACGTGAGTTTTTTCGCTTAGGCACGGGTAAAGGTCATATGCACCTGTGTATTCGATGCTGCCATTTCACCTGACCGGTACTTATTATTATTTATGTAACACATGTCTAACAACACAGCCGACTAACACCATCAGTACTACCTGCTGCTATACTCAAACAGTGGCTGCAACTCTCTGATAGTAGGATAGGTTTATTAAGACCCTAGAACAGGGAAATTCGAAATAACTGAATTAGATATCAAGCGCTTGTTCTCAAAACACAGTAACTCGAATCCGAAAAGCTCGTCCGCTAAACGGATATGGATCTTCAGTTTGCAGGGAAGCATGCAGATCACAGCTTGCGGATTTCCTTCCACACATGCACCTAACGAACGCGATATTAATATAGCGATGCAAATAATCCCTATCTTCAAGCACTCCAACAGTACTTAATCGAACAAACATCGATCGAGGATACGCGAATGTCGACCAGCCAATAACAACAAGAAGGGCAACCAACTTCAATGCCAAATCACAAACACCTTCGGCACTAAATAAACTAAACTTTGCCAACTTCATAGTCGGCGATTTCCAGGATCAGGACACAACTGCGAGATGAGACACTCTCCAAAGTCGGACAAACTTCCGCTATGTTGCGATGTTGATCTTGCTGACTTAGGATTGCAAACTAGTCAAACTTGCTCATTACAACTTAAGCCAAACCTTCACAAGTGTACCGCCTTATCTGATGATTGCAGCATCTGAGTGGATCACATCGGCGGATGAACATAACATTCTGTCATCCTGACTATTCATGGCCGCCATTTCAACCTCATTAAGGACCACCCACATTAACGTACCAACTCGAACCGCTCGTACGAGAACAAATTTTGCTTCTACAGTACGTCGCGTCAGATTTTTTTTGCATCGGCTGGCTTCCCTGGTTGTCCGCGCAAAAGTCTGGGCGAAGGCTTCATTCCCGCAAACAACTCGTGCAGTTTTCCCTGCCCCTCTTTGCGATACCCTCTTGCTGCGAATTCTATCCTTTTTCCCATCTCAATCGCAACTGTGTGGAGGATAGGGTAAAGCTACCCGTCCTCTTCCTCACCCAAATCACAAAGCTCATGCTATTCTGAGGAATGTTTACTCTCCCCTGCCAGATGAAATGCACCCGATGGAAAATTTTCGCAGCTTTTAGCAGTATAGACTGAGATGAGTAAAAAAAACACTCGCTTGATGGATATTTCCATCCAAATCACAAAGCTCATGCTATTCTGAGGAATGTTTACTCTCCCCTGCCAGATGAAATGCACCCGATGGAAAATTTTCGCAGCTTTTAGCAGTATAGACTGAGATGAGTAAAAAAAACACTCGCTTGATGGATATTTCCATTACGAAAATCTGTTTCACTTTTTTGCTGTAAGTGCCTAAAAATCAGAAGCGGTTGATTACTGAGTGCTTAGTGATACAGCAATTCGATGAGACACGTCGTTCAGAATCGTATCTTGAACGAATTCTAATCAACTCAAAATCGATATCCTCAAAGGTTCGCTTTGGCAACCGAAACTGTCTCAACATTTCATATCGCTTTTTGCAATAAAAACTTAACTTTAGTAACACTCATTTGAAAATGTGCATACGAAGCAGAAGCATCAGTGTTCCAGTAGAAAGAAGTGCGCCTAAGAAGAGCAATCAGAAAATTTCCCCACTCAACTGGTTCAATTCCCATGCAAAAAACTGGAAAAATACATGAATTTCAGTGATTTCTGAAAAAAAACCGATGCGGTCTCGACACGAACATAATCGCTTCTCAGGGAAATTTCTAGCCTAAAAAATTAGTCCTGGGAAATGGCTAAATAATCCGAATGACTCATCTGCATGATTTAAAGCACTACGAGCTAAAATCTTAACGAAACATCACATAAACGTTTGTGAATGATTTTTCCAAACGTATATTGCTTTATCGCATCCGCGTTGTGAATACCACTATGAGATCCAGATGGCCTGGCTCCTTATCATATTTATTGATAGACGCCTACTATCACAGTTTCTGATGCAGCGTCGTTCAACTTTTGAGTCAACGACTTCTGCCACTTCTTGCATTTGTTTCTTTTCTATTCCACCATTTGGGACAAGAAAGAATCTTTCCTCCCCTTCATCCTCATGGTACCATGGGTAGCTCGAAACCGCGGCTCCACAGCTGCCGGCAATATTGTGGTCGGAGAACCCTGGTGCTAGCCTTATAAAACTTGTTCTGGATAGCAGCTCGCCCCCCACACAACGGTCGAATTTATTGATCAAGGCAATTTCTTCCCTCTATTACCTTTGATAACTTTAACCACTCACTGACCCCCTTGCCAGTTCGAAAGTGTTGTCGCCTCAGGTGGCTGGACCTCTCTGTAAAATGTGTCAGGAGGATAAGGAGCTAGAGGAATCACACAGAGTTCAATGAAGGAAAATGGTCCAGCTCTATCTCTATACTTGGTTGATGCTTTTCGCAAGATATTACAGTAAATTCTCTGGAGCGAGGCTCAGTCCTCATGTTGCCCTAGAATTCTATTACCTTAAAATGCGGGTTGTCTAATTGGTGATCATTTTCCTACGAGCCAGCCACGTCTTGAACGCAATCAGTTTCCTTTTTAAGCGCTCCCAGTCGTTAGCGAGAACCAAAAACCCCCAATGTTAGCCACCTTTCTTGAAAATTCCTTTCAACAAGAATTTGTGTTCCCTTAGGTGTAAAAAGAACAACATTACCCCTCCAAACTATTAAAAGATTTTGCCCGCCAGATATGGATTATGACTCCCAGAAATACGTATATCTATTTCTTCTTATGTGAAAACGGCACAATCGGTGGCTTGCAAGTATCGTTCTACGAACAATTTTAAAGAAACTTTTAAACGGTAGACTGTGAAAATGACCAAGGAAATAGCAGTACCTCCGCCGACGGGGAATAACAATGCAGGTAAGGGAATGTAGACACGGAGACGACCACTAATATGACGAAGAGCGCACGGTGCCATTTTCAGGCGAGTTTACTAACTTCTGAATATTGACGGCCAATAAAACTGAAAAAAAAAAATCCCGAAACAAGATGTCACAAGGATAGAACCCAAAAAAAGAACAATGCAGAATGGATCGAGCGCACTGAATAAGACCGCACATCATAAGGCTCCGTACCATGATCATAAAGCAACGAATTTTTCCTGACTTACAAAAGAAGTACTGGACGAACCAAACATCAGTTACGGCATCTGAATTTGCTCATTTTGTTTGATATATTGTTTGGCAGATGGATGAGAGTGTGAATTTAACAACAACAGAACCTTACGACACCTTAGCTTATAATTATAGACTGCGAAACTTCCTTACTCTAATCGTACTCGATTGTATTCACATCCGCTATGTCTGCTCATAATTTATGCCTTTAACAAACTCGTTTTACTTGTCGCAAATCTCAACTCTTCGCCTTTCATTGATCATTCAAATAATTTATGAATTTTGATGAGGGAGTAAATCGATCGAACTTTTTAAAGTCTCTTTTAAATCAAATCATCCGAATTGTTTGCGATTTTGAAATTAAAATATTGAAACCCTGTCAATAAATGCACTAATTCAAATTACTGGCGATTATTTACGAAGAAAAAATAAAGTCCTTTAAACAGCCAGCAAATTTATGGAAATAAACCAAAATTACCACTAAAACTTGTCAAATGCGGCGTCACCAACAGGACAGAATTTAAATTTCAGTCTTATGTATATAATAAGAAGTTCTGTGTGCACTGGGCGTTCCTACTCTATCTGTCAAGGACTTTTGCTCTTCTGAAACATCTTTCTCGCATGGCCGTATATACCCCTAATTTCTAATCATTTTGCTCAAATCTTTTCCAAACCTCTGCATAGAGGAATAGAGAATCATCATGGACCGTGGCTATTGACTGCAATGGATGGGAATTTGCATACCTGCATTGCTAAAGCACATCGCAACCTTGTTAACACTCTTAAAGTAATAAACTAATCAAAGAAAAAATCAACCGGATGCAAAAATGGTGCCGTTATGTTGCAAAAAAACGCTCAGAAAATCAAATGAAACGTAAGACTTCTCCCCGTAGTCCACTATAAAGATGTGCTAGCCGTGGTAAGTTAATTTATCACTTTGTTTAGATATTTATCATTCATTCACTTATGTCGATGACCTCACTTCTTTGCTAGCAGTGCTCCAACCAACTAACTCTACAGCACACTGCATTGAAAAAAAGGTCTTCGTAAGCTAGTTTTTGAATAATTGGAGACCCTATTTGTTGATGTCCAACACACGCAGCCATCTCTGCATGTTGAAAAGTGTATTTTTTTTTCCTTTTTTTTTTCCCCTCTCTCTCCTACTTATTTTCTTCTAGTCTATTTTCCTCGAAGGCCTACTCATTTTCCAGTTATTTCATCTATGCCGCCAACCCCTAGAGTTGCAGGAGATAATTTGCGAGATCACTGGTAGATCGGATGCGTTCTGAGTGAAATCCCTGATCTCTAAACAACAATTCTGGCGTTTTTTTCTAACCGAATCCAGAGATCTTTTTGATACTCCCATAATTCAAATGATCATTTTCAGCATTAGCGAATGACATATAAGTGTTATCTGCAAGTGTTCTGCAATCTCTGCAATCTGCCTTTGGAATTTCTGACGGCAGTAATAATAAGAGGCACTTCCAATGCATTTGATATTTGCGAACACTGACAACTAGTTGGTTTATATTGAGTAGATAGGAAAACAGCGCACATCTCTGACTATATTTCTAATCGTTTTATTGTATTTTAATCGCATCCAACAGAGCGGACGAAAAATTGCCAATTGAAATATACCCAGACATATAAATATTACGAGGCATTTGAGACCCGATACTCAATTGGATGGATTGAGGTAGGGCACAAGGACCCAAGAGATTAGGAGAAATCGGAGGTGGAGGCAGGTAGAGGGAGAGGACAGCCACCTATGTGCAAAAAATTTCAAATTTTGCTACCAACCGATATGCAAATACGCCATACCAAGCCGCTTTAAGCGCTCACAAGCGGACATGTACCCAAATGGGAAGGTATGGAGGAAATTTTTTTTTTTTTTTACCCAATCCATGCATGAACATGTAAGAAACATCTTACCTCATAAAACTATGCAAATTGCCACAAGAGACAGCACATTTTTGACGATGTGTATCGCAGCGTGCTTAACTATGCATTACGTGCATATGCACACATTACAAGTCTGTTTGCAAGTACCGAGAAATTATTATAGAAACTGAGAAAACTACGATATCACTAAAAATTTCGTTCAAACATCATCAGAGATTCAAAGCAGCAGTAAATTCGAAGAACTCGCAACACTTACGTTGAGTGCGCTCAGCAGTGTCACTCGATCTTAGACGGTGCCCCTCTCATACGACAGAACAATGGACCACTCGTTCGCTCAACACCACGACAGACTGATCTAATGACGACGATAAAAAATCCAAATATAGACGCTGTGTTGTGACGACGTCTCCTAAAATGGAAAACGTTTATGTTAGAAATCAGAAAATGCCGAGAGTTCGACTAAAGACCACTTGCCAACGCCGCCAAATTATTCGGGTGGGACAACGAGAGGCATCGGATGTCTCTGCACCCAACACAGAACGCTGAAATTAGAGCAACACCGAAATTTCTAGTGCTCGGTGCTCACGCGAAATTCCCACCGGATGCACACAGTGTGAGATTTTCGCATCGCTGAATTTGTCGGAATCATTACATCACATGTAGTATTTGGATGATGGGGAACACCGAACGCTAAGCTTACCGGTGATACGAAAATGACATCAACTGCGAATGAACAGCTATAAACTATACCGGTCACTTTTTTGCCCTCTTTATTCTCGTTCAAGTGTGCCCTGGTCATTCAGCCTCGGACCCTCTCTTACCCAAATGTGGGGATGCTTCAGTTGAAGTGCCCTGGCATACAAGTAATCATTTCAAGCAGAAATTATGGCGAAGAATTTTATCGAAAAAAAAGCGAACGCTTTGGCTTATTGAACCAAAATCCTTTAACCTGCATTTTGGTGGTTAAAATTACTTTCACTGCAAGAGGTTTTAAGCCATTCAAAAAGAATTTCAAGGCAGGAAGTTTGATCAAGCTTTCCTTGCTACCCTTTTATGCACTTTTACTTACTTTCTCAATCCTTCTTGCTGGTTGAAATGGGCTTGCTCGCAATGACCTTTTGAGAGGCATAAAAAGATTAGAAAAACCATAGAAGCTTTTTTTGTGGTCGAATGGTACAAAAAATTAACGCCGAAGCAAGGTTGCGCTTTACCATAACATTGGGAAATTCCCTCTTCCACTCTTCTCTTTACTTCATTTCGACATGCAGGTTTGCATAGCAAACAATCCAGCAGTCTTCAGTCACACACCCTACGATTATGATCCTTCGGTAACCTTTGCGCTTAATTTTAAACGATTTTCTTCTACAACCACCTCACGAACGTGTCGCTGCTTTGATATATTTCAATATTCTATGTTTATGAGAATAATTCTTTTTAAAAACAGATCATCTATTGAGAAGGAAGTGGGTGGGTGGTAGGGAGGGGAGGAGGGAGGGGGGAGGGAGAGACGTAGGGTGACGCAGGTCGCTTGGTAAGGAGAGAGGTATGTCCCACTCGTCTTTTCACTGCCATTCAACATGGAAGGAGTAAGAATCTCATTTAGGTAACTCATTCGTCTCAATGAAGCGACAACCTTGGTTTTAACAGCTATTTTCTACGCATTTGAGTCGAATAGCTTCCCACCTTGTTTCTGAACCTTATGCAAAGTAGCGTTCCCCGGACACAGGATTCGTTTAGCTAGCGAATAACATCTTCTGGCGTCTCGGCAGCTCGAAATTGGAGGACTGGTAAGTCAAGCAGTTCAACCATCACCTTCCGATGCTTTCAGCCTTGTGTTCAATTTCTTGCTGACACTTGCAAAGTTCACATTCACTCTATCTATTTTTTGCGTTCCTGAGATTCTCTTGCAAAATACTTCGCTTCCTCCCGGAAATTTTTCAACCGACGACCGTGTTCGGGGTTGTCATGTACAATAACATTTCATTCCCCCTTTTATTTTAAACGTACTTCATAAATCCCATCACGTGAGCTGGCATACAAACAAAGAGGACGATAGAAGAGAGAGCAAAAGAAAGCCGATAAAAGTGACATCAATCGAAACATATACTTGTGCTCTTGAAACAGATAAGTGAAACATTTCGTATTTAATGTATTTTCCATAATCACAATTGCAAAGTCAGTTCTAAAGGGCTATATATAGCGATGAAAACAAGTCAACGGGGAAATTCTCGTTCAAGTGGGCAAATTTTTCGTTGCTCTATCCAATTCTAGATCATTAGCTTGAGCCTCAACTGCTGCAGCAAACGCGAAAATTCTGAACTGACGTTTACAAGTCATATACATTTGTGTAAAGCAGTAAAAGGTCAACCTTAATAGATCTCATTTATCAAGAATCAAGTCCAAGAACGTCCAGCCTGTCAATAAACTGGATTTAGCTTAACCCATAACTTAGCTGCTGAATTTTATTCGGCGGTCTCCACAGAAACACAGCAACACGCCTCCTGTTATTCACTGTTTTCAAAAAAAAAAAAGAATTTCTATGAAGGTACCAATACCTCACCACCCCAATATATTACTTATGCACCACCTATAAGTACAGAACGAAATTAATAGAATGTACCTACGACCTCACAAAAAGAAAACGAAAATGCCGTCAACACGACGCAACGAACAGCTGGCACAACCACAAGTCACGCCCATCTTCAACGAGAATCGACCGCTCGCGTGCGTATAGCCACCATGAAAATAAGACAAAGCACGTGAGTGTACACCATAACAGACACCTAGAATTATCCCCTCCCGTAAATGAACTCGAATAATAGGGACGTTGTATCACGATGATCGATGCTTGCAGAGATGTAGTTTAAATATTCGTTGATTGTTGCTGAACACGTGAACGCGGCTTGACGCTGTCGTGCACATCACTTCGAGGATTTATGTGAAGTTTAAGAGCGGAAAAGCGGAAAATGAAAATAAAGGTGGACAATGAAAATTTGAATTGTAACGAGTACAAACATCACAGCCGTTGTTGAGTACTTATAAGCCGTAATAGTTGCAAATGTAAAAAAGGAAAGGAGAGGATAGGTAGAATACGAGTCGTGTAATGCTTGCAGAGTTTACATGTTAGTCCTCTAATGCTCGCTGGGGACACTAACAGAGGACTTTAGGTCACATACCCTCCAAGTTTGAAGGAAGATGACATCATAGTCTCATTCTCATTCGCGGCTATACCCGAGGCACCCCCGCACCATTCCCATGAAGTTGTTCATATTGTCGAGAAGTTAGATACGCACTGCAATATCCCGTAAGGATGAAAGAGGATATGCTTAGACCAGTTTCATGCGGAAGGGATAAATCCCCTGTTTGTTCAGAAAAACTCGCCTTGAGGCGTCTTTTGACAATGTCGTGAAAACAGGTGGAGAGTGACGGTTGAGGCACGCCTATCTGTGACATCATTGCGTTCGTTCATCGTGTAGCTATGATCGATTTTGAAGGAGATTCATTGAAAGAAGTGGAAAATATGGTGACAAATACTGCCGTTCAAATATTTTTGAATGGATGAATATGTGTTTGAGTACACAGTAGTGTAAATAAATGAAGATATCGTTGACAAGAATAACGGCGAATAAAACGCCCTTCAGTGGGGGCGGAGGGCGAGGATATGAAACAGAACAGAACACATGAGTGATGGAAGTGAGAAATGATGAAGCACAAATATTGAATGCACACAGCGGAAAACAAAATGCTCAGCAGAACAAACATGATAGAGTTGATGAAAAAGAAGGTGGTACGCGTCATGGAGTAATAGTGCAGACTTGAGATGACAAACAATGACTCCTAGCTTCTAAAGATTTAGAAACAACTAAGTGTGGTAGGGGTTATGCGATCATGCTTTTCAACTTTTTTCTTTTTTTCAGGAAATGCGATTTGTATTATCGAATTCGATACGTTCATCACTCTGTCTGGGAAGTAGTTGAAAGTATATGTCGAAACACCACATCTAAAAAACTATCTGGCCTTTGAAGTCTTGATGGGATACTTTGGTGAAATTGAGTGCGTCGTTTTTTGAGCGTTTGGTTTGTCTGCGCAAAAACCAAATGCGCCTTATCTTGCTAGGCGTTTCCCTATTGTTTCACCTTCTGGGCTCTCTTATTTGGAAAAGGATGAACAATCTTGAAGCAAAAGAAAGCAAACGCATGTTTCGTGCTGCATGTCTCAGGACAAGCTCGAAATAATCATGGATTGAAATTGAGTGCGTCGTTTTTTGAGCGTTTGGTTTGTCTGCGCAAAAACCAAATGCGCCTTATCTTGCTAGGCGTTTCCCTATTGTTTCACCTTCTGGGCTCTCTTATTTGGAAAAGGATGAACAATCTTGAAGCAAAAGAAAGCAAACGCATGTTTCGTGCTGCATGTCTCAGGACAAGCTCGAAATAATCATGGATGTGCAACACACTTTCCGAGAACTTCAAATTTAATCCATCGAATTACCGGTTGTGCAGGTAAAAAAAAAGAGCAGTATTACCCGGTATATCAAAGACCATTAGCATACCGAGGAAGGAACAGGCAGCGGAGGAAGAAGGAGGTGAGAGGCAACGAGTGCGGAGCCACAACATATCGAAGATGAGCGGCATTTACTTCTAATGGCGAAAATATGAAGTTTCCTCATGTGATTGGGAAATGATCTTTTCTGTCGACTTGCATTAACGCATTTCGTGTTGTGTCCCTATCAAAACGTCTCGTAGCCAATGATAGGTCTATGCCTTCATATTTTTCAAGGTCAGGAGAAAACGAATTTCGGCTACGCATAGCTGAGTTTAATGCAGACGGTGAGCAAGTCGTAGAAAAATGTTGCACTAAGAACCGTAATGCATGTTGATGAATACACAAACAACTATGAACCATCTGTTCTATATTGCAGCAATGTAAAATCTTTCTGCAAATATGTTAGCAGAAAGATAAAGATGAAACTTTATATTCGATGTGTTAAAATTAGCATACGCGCCATTGTCACTGATAACTTAGCAAAGGTGGAATTTTTTGTAGAATGCTTCTCGAATGTTTTCAAAGATGACAATAATGTGATGACTTCTTTTAATGCTCGAACCAATCAATGACTTTTGACTTCCCATCGATGGTGACATCGCCGCTAACGCAATTTTTAATATCTCTGAGTGATAAAACATTTCCTACTCTTGATGGCTTGTCTTTGTTTATTTTGAAGCGAACTCCTCATGGTGCTCCCTACTCATTTTTAGAACATCTCTCCTCCTGATTCTTCCCTGTGGAAGATTGCAATAGTCATTTCATTGCTCAAGAAGTCGCCTTCAAATGAAATTTCCAATTATTCGCTTATTTCCTTGACATCATCGGCATGCAAAGTCATATTTGGGGATCGATTTGAAATCACTTTCTTCGATAGAATTTATTCACCTCGAACCAGTTCGGTTGCTCAAACAAAAAGCCAACAGTTTCTTGATTGTTGAGCTGGTGCAGTGACTGCATTTTCGTGTTGATTGATCGACCGCAGATTGATGTTGTATATATCGATTCGTGCATGGTATTTGACTCAATGAACGATGGAGAACTTTTATTCAAGTTTTCCTTTTCCGTATACTGGTGGAGCTTCTAAGTCGAATTTTTTGCTTTCTAAGTGGTTGAAACTTTCGATCAGAGGTTGGCGAATGCGTTTCCCAATCGATAGAAGTGTTCGCAAGATGGCATATTAGGCCCCACGCTATTCCTAGCATATGTGGATGACGTCACAGGCAGTCTAACCAGTACCTGTAAACTTCTTGTTCATGAATTGAAGAGTTGTAGAACCATTAGTTACCTTTTTGTAGATTTTCGAGAGCCTCAACGCTATTTAAATCTTCTCATCCAGCGGTCTAACGCTTGGCAATTAGATATTAGTAGTGAAAAATGTGGGTTGTTGCAGCATACGTTTGGAGCACAAATATCCGTTATGAGTCTCTGAAGTTTTGATTCGTATGCCAGTTCCACCCGAGACTTGAGAGTGTTCATTGAGGAGCCTTTGCATTTAAAAACTCATCGTGAGAAGGCGGCAATTGGGCGTATAATGTGGCGAATTGCACTACACTGTAATTCAGTATAGCTGAAGTGAACATTATAAGAAGGCGTTCATTGCTTATTGTCTCTCTCTTCTTTAATATGACTGTCCAGTTCTTAAAATCGGAAAAAGAGATATTGGGAAATTTGTAAGTGTGTTTCGCGAGAATAACTTTTCAAAAAGTTTTTGTGAGTCTTTGGCAATTAGATATTAGTAGTGAAAAATGTGGGTTGTTGCAGCATACGTTTGGAGCACAAATATCCGTTATGAGTCTCTGAAGTTTTGATTCGTATGCCAGTTCCACCCGAGACTTGAGAGTGTTCATTGAGGAGCCTTTGCATTTAAAAACTCATCGTGAGAAGGCGGCAATTGGGCGTATAATGTGGCGAATTGCACTACACTGTAATTCAGTATAGCTGAAGTGAACATTATAAGAAGGCGTTCATTGCTTATTGTCTCTCTCTTCTTTAATATGACTGTCCAGTTCTTAAAATCGGAAAAAGAGATATTGGGAAATTTGTAAGTGTGTTTCGCGAGAATAACTTTTCAAAAAGTTTTTGTGAGTCCATAAAATGCGATCTATGGAACTCGTTGGCGCATTTTTGATCTAAATATCGCCGACCTGAGTCAGATTTCATATTGTCGTTTGAAATTGTTTATGGTTTTTCTGATAGTGAATTCGATTCAATTTTCTCTTCTTTCATTGGACATAATTTATCACCCACTGATAGCTCCCAATCGTTTCCGCGAGTCTCATCCTTAAATTCAGTCTATAATTTCTTCTCATTTCGAGTGTGGAATAGTAATGAAGCAAATTTTCTCTTGATCGCACAATATCTTAGCGTCCACTAATCGCCATGAGCACTTCGACATCGGTAAACTCAATGAATTTCTATCAAATTGATGCGAGTTTTTATCATCGTGATCATGTGCTTTACCATCTGCCTCTGTTTACTCCAATCTTGCGAGCATTCTTCACTTTGTTAGCTAAAATAAACGGTTGAAGAGAAGAAAGAGAAAAAGATGAAGATGTTTTATCAAAAACTTCTGAAAACGGATAGAGAGATTTAATTAGATCTATGGATAGTAACGATAACATATACGTTAGAAAAACATTAGAGAAAAGGGAAAGCGAGAAATATAAGAAAGAACTTGAAGTAAAAAAAAAGAGGATACAATTACAGACAATGGAAAGCTTCCGTGAAACTGTTCAGTTGTCTGTGTGATTTTGTGAATAAAACATGCCGTGAATATCTTAACCGTTCTACGAAACCGCAAACTGTGAAAACTACTATAAAATGAGAGGAGGAGGAGGGGAAAGTGAACGAGAGGAAAGCAGGAGGCGTCTACGAGTACGACTTTGTCTCCTGAGGAGGAACCCTAAACGCGAATGAATTTTTCTTACTCTTCGACCTACGATGCATCCGAAATTTCCTCTCCCCTTTCGCAGATTGTAGTCATGGTTACAACTAAACTTGCACTAACTAATCATCACATTTCGCTACGGATCACACTGATGAGTTAGCAAGCTGACAAGCTGAAACTCTCACATATAGTGATTACTCTTCGCTGAAGGTGTTGCTTTTACAGCACAGCGTTACTTTTGATTATTTGCGCCTTGGCGGCCCTCGAGTTCTCAATTGGTTGATGGGTTTTTCTCACTGATGCCCACCCACTAATATAGATATGATGAGTGCAAATGAGAAAGACAGAGGACGAATTTGTATTTAATTGCTGCTGACGATTTCACTCAGCATACTTAAATTTGAAATGTGCTTATGCCTCAGTGATGAGCAGCGTAAATGATCAACACTAGCGAAAGTGATTCCGGGTAAATATTTTTGCTTGCCAAGGACCACCCACGTTTGAGGAACCACTTATTTTGCTTAATACGATAATTTTGTGCGTCAGATAAAGCTTTCTTCGGAAAATTCCTTTCTTTTGCCACATAAATTTCGTTTAACAGGTGGTATCTTGAGCGATAAAACACCGCTTACACAAACCTCATAATATTTACTCACTTATGAAGAACTTCTTGATATGGTATATCGCAAAAAATACCTGAGAAAAAATGAAACATATTTCGTAAAAGACCAATTTTATCTCAAAAACAGTGGAAGCATAGAACTGCTATATTTCAGCGATGTTAGAGGTTTGCTTCGGAATTCCGATTTAAAAGCGCATTCAGGAATTAATTTGGGAATGGTGAAAGCAGTAGTGGTAAACATATCTTCACTTTCATTGGCAACAGACCCGAGAAGGTTGTCATGGATGGCTGGTACTGCATGCTTCTTTGCATTTCACTTATTTGAATTATTGGTTCCATTAATTGCCTATCACTTTGTTACTCTTAAATATTGGCTCATAGTTGACCGATTGTCATCAATAATTAGTGACAAGAACATCGAAATACTCAAGCGAACGCCACTGAATGACCCGTCACCATTCGGGATGCTTAACCTTATCCCAAAGTTAATACGCTATTCTAGTGAATCGCTTCTACAGGTATTATTCCGCCCATCTGGAAAGAAAAGATGAAACACCACAAGTTACAAACGCAATGGAGGCAAAGCCGACCAATCGAGTTACAGAGCAACAACGTTTTGGTTTTGTCTGTTCAAGTTCTTCGAGTTTTGTGTTGATGAATAGCTCTGCATTTTTATCAATAAAAAGAACTGCCTAAATATCAACATGGCCTTTGTGTTAACCATTCTGTAATCACAATTTACATCGAGATCAGTGATTTCATTGACAATGCTTTCAATAATGAGAAAATTACTCACCCCTCGTTCAGTGAGACATAACCGAAGCCTCCAGTATTGGTAACCTCAAATTGCTTTTGCAAAAGTTTGCAAAAGCTTAAAAGTGACCTCAATCCCGACCTCACATTGACGCAGCCATTGAAAAACTTCCTCTTATAATGTCAGGTAGCAACGTATACTAACGACGTCCTTCCGTAGTCCGACGTTGTCGAAATTGTTCCTTCAATCTCTGCTTTTGTTTTTTCTTTTCTAAACTCAAATCGCTTAAACTTGAAGGTAAACTGGTAGTGTGGGCGATGATACTTAATTTCAATGCTGTGCCAGCCGAACCAATTCCGGAAAACAGAGAAAAGAGTTGAAAACGACCTCAGGAAGGTCTTGGAATTTTTAACCATCATTCGAATGAAACTCAACCAAATCGGAACCACTATTACCGAATCCGGTGCCCAACAACAGCTTGCTAAATCCCATCAAGAAAGACTCACAATCTGCCGCAGTCTGGAAGTTGACATCCTATGACGTTAGAAATTTGTGATCGGTCTAAGACGAGACGATATTTTTCCGCAATCACATTAAAAAACCAGCCAGAAGCTGTTCCATTCTGCGCAAAATACGAATATCATAGTTGCAATGTGACATGAGCTTGTCTTTGATGAGTGTTCTATCGTACAGAGAATAGAAATTTTCTCGAAGGAAATAAGAACGGCCACTAAGAAAGAGTTGAACTGCATGTAAAAGGCCATCCATAACGCTGTTCGAATAACAAATTCGATCTCGCAAAGTATTTTTGCGATGGGCAATAAGCAACGCTAAATGTAATTATATTCCAAGTAGCTGTCATCAAGGTGTCAGCAGCACTGCTTGAAGAGTCATCTTCAAAAGATCACCCATGACAGATCACCGTTTATGCAAATGAAAATTTGGCATTGCGCAACAGGTTTCTTGAATTGCTCCTAGTGGAATACGTCCTTTCCAGCTGTCTGTTTCCCCTTTCCCATTCGCATGTGCTCTTGCTTTGTTTCTCATGCTTTTGCTTTTCAAGGTTCTGTAATGCTAAGTATCGAACTGCGCATCACTGGCAATGGTTGCAACGGCTCTGTATATTGGGCCGCTCACTTACGTATTCCTCGACGAGCCAAATAAGCGCATCAAAGGTATTGTCGCACCTTTCGTGAAAAGAAGTACTTCAATTTATTCATTTCCTTCTACTCCAACTTCCGAAGAGGGAAAACATGCAAAAGGTGGGTAGTTATGAATAACGGGAAGGCGCGTAACGTTCACAAGTCTATGATATTTTAAAATCCACCTGTCTGCTCTAACATATCTTTTGCAAAGTGCTGCTTCTCTGTGATATGACCATCATAAAATGAAAATCCAATCTAACGCAAAAAGTGCGCATTTTTGCACTGTAAGCTGCCTGTAATCCCTTTCGAATTTCGTAGCTCGACTCGAATTTTTAGCTTTATTTTCATAGTTTCCGAACTCAAACTGACGGACAAACAGACAGACACATGCACACATATGCATGGACGTGGCCTCGGCATTTGGTGTATCATAATTTTCTTTATGTTAATGTGAGTAAGGATTATACCACTATTACTTCTACCGCGATATATGCTACAAATGGAGGTTCGCAAAGGCTCAGTGAAAGCAGATAAATCATTTCAGCTGGAAAAATTTCGTTATTGTTCGACTCATAATCAAATCGGCAATCCCTAAAAAAGATCATAAATGACAGGTGGAAATGAAATCCTCGAGATCCACAGTATCAGACTTTTAGCGGAAATGGCGACATCATCGGACGCGTCTTCCGTTTGTTCTTTGAATTTATGCTTTCCTTCTCCAACCATATAATTGCTGCCTGCACTACCATATCCGCTTTCTTGGCATTGCTAGAAACGACAACTATGACTAGTCAAATTCGAAGCGAAACTAGAGCACTTACAATCCTCTATGTTGCTCGCTCAACTTTTCTTAAATGATATCAGCTGACCAAAAAATAAGCGTCTGTTCATTTAACCTCTTCGGAATTTCTTCCCCCACCCCTCCTTCTCCAAAAATATCCCCAGAAGAAGCACTTGAAGTTGATACTTTTCCGAACCTCCGATGACTTCTTAGCTTAATGTCCGAACTTAGGTATCAGTAATATCGGAGATCCTAACTACTATCTAGCTAAGCTTACGAACCCGAGCACCGATGACGATGTCGAGAACTAACACTAATGTGTGCTACAGCAATGAAACGACACGAGTATTGCAATGTCTGCTACAGCAATGAAACGACACGAGTATTGCAATGTCGAGGTGCGTCATAAATGAGGAAGCACGAATTTGTTATACGCCAAATGGCAAGCTTTAGGAATCCAACTCAACAGCTAGAATGCTTAGTTTAAAACGTTTTTCCTTCGTATTGTGAATTCTTCACTCCCTTTTCGCTGCCCACAACGTCAAGCCCCTAAAAAGTATTCTACTCCTTCTTTCCACGCCCTAAAAACGAAACTTCCGCTCTCTTCATATTTCTTGTGGCCTACCCTCATCAGCAGTTGGTGTGCACAAACATAAGAATCACATCACCATAGTGATACTTCGATAAAGTTACCTCCACACTGTTACCAATTGGATGGAATCCGTTTCTTAGCATCGGATTGTCGACGCTTTGGAAAACTTATATAGAAGCTAGCATGTACGGTACAAAACGTGCAAAGGTTAGTTAAAGCGTCGAACATTTCTGCAATATAATGACTACTGTTCGGACGATCCAATTTTTTTACGAATCTCGTCGAAACCAGCAGTTTCATTTGAGGCGTTTACAAATTGCACAAAAAGACCACCACATTTTTCCAATTTTTCACGAGTTTCGAAAAAAACTGAAAGCTTTTCAGACTTTGGAAGAATTTTGCAAAAAATTCGTTGAATCGTTGAAGTCACTTACGAATTTCGACGAAAACTCATCTCATCGTTTAAACCTCTCAACAAATTTGTAAATACGGATTGTGTTTTTAAACTTTGCATTAATTCAATAAAAATGCTAATTTTCCGCTGCCCTGTAATAGCCTATAAATTTATGTTAGCAATGAATCCATTCGGTCTTTTTAAAATTGCCAAATAGCAAAAGGTTAGCATCAATGGTCTACCAAAAATGCATCTTGTTTGTGAGAGAATGCTAACAACATATTTGTCCTTTAGAGCTGAAATGGTTTCTTTCTGTTCTTGTACCTTTTTAATTCATCTAGCGCTAATGGTACTCGTTTTTAATTTTCCTATTAACGTGAAGTATGCGTTTCATAACTATGCAAACATTTGAAAGCGTGATTGGGGTCAGAAGAATTTCCTTCCTCTTATAGATTTTCCACGACGTGCTTACGTTATAATCGCCTCTGTTGCTGCTGCCTTAAGTCACTTGCAAAACAAAATTTCATATTGGGCCTCTGCAAGAATTGTATGCCATAATTAGTACTGTAATAACCCCGCCAGATTTTTACGAGTCCATTGAATCATTTAAATCTTGTCGTATCGTTCCCCGAAATTCACTGTATCGTTCGAATAGTCTACAAATTTTATCGTTTTTTTCTTACGAATTTTGAGAATGTTCACTATGCCGTTCAAACAAATCACAATAACCGCAGAAGATTCGCTAGGTTGTTTAAGCCTTTTACGAATCGCGAAAAAATTGCGACATATCACTCGAAATGTTGGCGAGTTTTGGCAACATTTCGCGAAAATTCATTGTAACGTCTGAACTTCATTTGTCAAAAAATAGCGATATTCTTTATGATTTGCGCGAATTTCTCTGAAATTCAGCATATACTTTTAACGTCTTAACGATATTCTGCCTAATTCGACATCACTGATTTAAAAAAAAGAAGAAAAACTGATTACTTTCATAGAGCAAATGAGTTATCGAAGAACATTTTTTCTTTACTGGTTAACCTATGCAACTAATGGAGCGGAGTGTGCAAAGTCGTGTACCTCTTCACACTGAAAATAGATCGTTTCGTTGAAAATGACATAAAAGAGAGCCGGTCTATCAAAAGCTGCATAATGCACCCATCTTAGCCAGAAGATAATCGTAACTCCTGATTTCATTGTTGAAGCGTCAGCAGGCAGTAAACAAATTCTATCAAAAAAAGAATATTAAAGCAATCACATTTTCACCACTGCCCTTCGCTAATGGAAGCAAGATTGGAGCAGAAAGCAAGGCACCAGCAATTATCTCCTCCATTCGTTATCTGGCGATTGAAATGCTGAATATAAGCTTTAATTATTGCACAAATTCGACGTGTAGCCTAATGCAAAGCGATGCGACTTCACTTTATTGACCTCAGCGCATTTTTCTACCTGCAAGACAAAGTAAGATGAGATTCGTTTGTTTTCGTGACGCGTTTACTAGCGAGCACACAAACAATGCGCTCCCACTCCACTCCACTCACAACCATTTAAATGGTCTTTATGAACGTTCGTCGCTCAAATCTCTTCGATCTTTCAATACACATCGAGAAATGATGCACATATTTGTGCTTCATCAAAACGACAACTGCTTAATGATATAGACCTCCTCTCATAATTAGCTGATCTCACAACGTTTTACTGCCTCTGATACCTTCAGATGTTCAACAAGCTAAAAACTTCGTTTTCATTCATCTAGCTGTCTGAATTAGGGGATAGTCGGAGCAAAGGCAGTTCTCCATATTCTTTGCTTCCGGGTTTCTCTTCTACTGGACAGTTGCTTCAGGTCCCCGGGAAGTCTAAGTCAAGAAGCAGCTTTTATTCAAAGACAAATTCGGTTATGCAACGATGGCACAACTGCAGTGCAAGACTGGCACGGCGCGGTTGGCATCTCAACGATCCCGACTCTGCGCAATCGAAGCTGCCACCACTCTTATTTCCATTGCGTTGCGCGCTTATATCAACAAACCGAAATTCCCCTTCACAAATCAGAGATCGTCTCACGGCTAGCCAATAGCGTCCGTCACAAGTGCTAACCCGAAAAACTTCTTTCGCGTTAATACCCCCACATTTTATTTCAACTCATCAATCAGTCACTTCATCTGTTGAAGAGAAAAAACAAGTGAGCCTCATTCAGCGAGGGTCGACAAACGAATACACAACGACTAAACCGATGAAGTAGGGAGAGGATGAATTATCGCTGATGGCAACAAAGAAAATAGTCAACTGCACGCACATTTCAAATAGTTACGCTATGTTTGATTATTGAAATAGCTTGTTCCAACCAATCACTTTATGCTAATGGTGGCCTGGAAATACATTCAACATCTTCCTCCTCATCTCCCCCAGCCCTCGCCACCCGTAGTGAAACCGAAAAATATTGGCAAGTTTAACAGGGCCATAAAACAATAAGAATGAAGGAACATCAGCAAGGTGGAGGAAATGTAGCGAGCGCAACAGAAATGCGGCAGTGAACGCTTTGATTACTTTATCCGTTCCCTTCTCATTAGGCTCGTTTAATTTTTCACCGTATGCAATCTACCGCTAAACACATTTGATTCTCAAACAATAATGGCGAAAACGTGCATTATTGAGGTTTGCAAGTGCAGCAAAAATTGCACTAGGAAATAACGGATGAGCGATAATAACGATCTCGCGAACACCAAACGGAAGAAAAACAGCAAGATAAGTATCGTCGATAGAGGCTTGCTTTACTCTGGTCGTACTTAATTCAATTCGCTGCCATCATTAAGTCGTCTTTCATTTCATTTGTAGGGATAAGTGGACTCTATGATCGCAGGCAGAATTCGGACTTCGACCTTCGCTTTCCAGATAAATGCTCTAGTTGACGGTTACGGCATCTATTCAGGAAGCGGAGGGTTGCAAATACGAGTACTTTTTCACCAACTTTTACACGTGTTATCGTTGAAGTGTGAGCGAGAATGAAGTGGATTCCATCATAAACGTTAACCACACATATGTCATCAGTTCGTTTTATAGCATATAGGGAGAGGTTGCTCATGCGAGCATCACTTCACTATAGGACATTTCTCCAGTAGGTCTGCAAATCACAAAGAAACTTTTGCTACAGCCTATGTTGCAGATGTATCCATTCGATGAAGTTCATCTAGTGATTTGTTGTTGAGACAATGCTTCACCATTGACGGGTAAATAAGGATAGCAGCTAAAAGATCAGCGCACTTAGCACCCGCCCACAAAAGGAGGCACTTTACGTTGAGCGGCGTCGCCCACCAAGTCTGCAGTTCCCAAACAACGTCCGCACCCGAACTGCGGTTCCCCAAACAGTTGTGTGCTTCGCTGTCGGTGTTACAGAGTCCAGACATTATTCTTGCGCACTTCCGGTAATTGTTGCTATCTTCCATATTCAAGAAAACACTTCATTTTGTTTGAAGACTTATACTGCAACCATAGCACGAATGATTCTCAGCATTAAAAACTCGCTGATGCCTATACTGTCCAGCTGGCTGTCTTGTATAGTCGCTGTTATTCTACTGCTTCCTAAAGTCGATGCTCAACACGGAACTGTGGGACGACCATGTGAAGTGTCGACTGACTGCGGTACTGGAAATTACTGTGCTGGTAATAAACGCTGCGCCTGCTTGACAACCTATGTTGAGATCGACTCCTACTGCTGGCGAAGTGAGTGAACACACACTTAAGTTGGCATGTGCACAATTCTTTTCAGTGTTAGCAGTCAGCTGAGAAGAGGAGATACAATATATAAAAGCAAAATTTCAGCGCCAAACCAGTTCACAAATTTTCGATATCTTTGGCTGTAACAGAAATAACGAACACCGACGAAGTAACGTTGAAATGACGTTCGATAGTTAACCACAAGCGATTAACGCTCGATCTTCATCTGAAAAGTAGCACTTTTAGCAAGTAGAGAATGCCTCGGCAAAATTATGAACCCTATGACACTTGAATCAATCGTGGGGGAGTTGCACAATGAACGCTGATGTCATGGAAATAGAGAAAAATGGGGAAACTGTCAAGAAAAAATTTGCTGTCATGCTCATGATTGAACATTTCGAGGAATTTTAAACAGTATACGATGCGAAAAAAAAATTTTTTTGCTGCGAATTGTTTCCTCTACAAGGCAGCAGCGCCACAATAATGGTTACCTAATTTGTGTCACAAATATCTCAATGCCAACTATGATTCAGACTCGATGGGCTGAAAGAGCGATTAGATTGCAGCCAAACCCATCAAATGCACTAAAAATGGTATGTGGCACATCAGAGATCATAGGATATAGCACTTCACACAAGGAACGAAACCACATATTCCACAAGGAAGTTCCAACACCCTATCCATCTGAAAATTCTCGTTTTGCAGACCATCTTTGTGAAACCTCATGTTATTTTTCTGTACGTCTTGCGGTGCTATGAGTCCGATCGTCGTATGAATTCGTGAGGTCGTGGCATATTACTTCTACGGCAGAAATTTCCCTGCAACTATGTCTAGGCAGTTCCGTGGCTTGCTTCTTGAAGAGCTTTAAACGGACTCATGCAGAGGGTGAGAGAAAATTGGACAACACACGAAAAGGAACTGAGTGCCGCTCGGATATTGTGGAGTAACACAGCAGAAAAAGGACAGAGAAATTGCGAGAAAAGCACAGGATGAAAACAGAGACGATTAAAAGTTGAAAAACAAATGATAGGCATATAAGACACTTGAAAGAATGAGAAGATTTAAGCGTAAAAGGAATTATGTAGCGTAAAAATAAAAAGAAGCAGAAAATATTTGATTGGTAGTTGTTAGCCCCCCCCCCCCCCCCCCCCCCACCCCCTTCCACTCACAATTTGCCTGAAAAAGTTACATTGTGCGTTGGATGGTTGATTTTGGCACACAGGAGAGAACAGAAAACGTTGCAAACAACTGGAGTCAAGAAGTGGAAACTTTAGTGATTGCGCAGAAATATGGGACATTTGGAGATGCCTACATGGGAAATTATTCGCAGATGCCAAATTAGCGGCCTTTCAAATATGCTTGCATAAGTAAAGACAGTTGCACCTACAAAGTCATTTTCACAAATTTGTACCTGCAGGCGTGGTAGTCGAATGAACGCTTGTTGAATGTATTCACACCACTGGGCTTACAAAAGAAAGATATTAAAGAAGTGTTTTGGAGCAATCTCTGGAAATTCAAGTATTTGTTCAATTTGTAACACTTTATATGAAAATCAGAAAAACATTTGCAGAGATGAGATTTCATTGCTTTCTGCGGAAATTTTCGGAAAATTTTACTATTTTGCACCTTTGAAAAAATCGTTTGGGTTGTTTCTGAAAATCGTTTCTGTCTGCTGGCCTAGTTGGACAAGTTTCTTCCTGATCTGGCAACTTTGCCTGTCCTTTAATAAGCAACTTTTTTGTTTTCATATAGAAATATTGCTTTAATGATCTCAGAGAAGGTTCAGAGCATTTCTGTCCCGTTGATGATTTAGCGTGGTTGTTTTTGAAAGAATTTTTTTTCCGAGAAATACAACAAACTGTCACTTCTAGTAAAAATGAAGGGAATAGCAGAGTCTTTAGAGTCTTAAGATGGTGTATAGCGTACATTTCACAGACGGCTATTTTAATAGTTATGCTTTTAACAGCCTCTCAGCTTTCGCTCACCAAGCGCTAATATTAAATAGTGATCTTTTGAGAAATCCAACACAATAGTCACTTCAGCGTGTGGAAAAAATTATAAATGTTACGATATGATTGAACATAGTAAATGGAAAACATCTGGTATTATGGGGAAAATTTTGTTAGAAAAATAATTGCGTGCAATTAGATTGTAACACCAAAGGCATAGTTTATTGCTTATTGCTTATGTTGTAACATATGTGGTTTACAGTACATAGAACAAACGTCTAGGAGCCTGCAAATATGCGTGCGCGAATATTTATATAACATAAGTAAAAGGAACA